>PVLC010012975.1:0-42794 GCA_004027655.1 Graphiurus murinus | reverse complement strand
TTTTTTTTTATGGTACTGGGGATTGAACTCAGGGGCATTCTACCTCCGAGCTACACCCCCAGCCCTATTTTTTATTCTTTATTTTGAAACCGGGTCTCGCTAAGTTGTGGAGTGCCTCCCTAGGTAGCTGAGGCTGGCCGTGAACCCGGATCCTCCGGTCTCAGCCTCCCAAATGCTGGGATTACAAGCGTGCGCCACCATGCCCAGCTCAACTACATTCTTTTTAAGCTTTTGGGCTCCTGGAGAAAGGTAGATCTCTTTGGACCACACCTGTCCCCTGGAGCCTACAACAGGGCAGGTGCAGGGAGCTGCAAGTTTACCCCTGGATTTGAGGTTATTTTAAAATTTTAACATAATTTTTTTTTTCAGTACTGAGGATTGACCCTAGGGGTGGTCTACCACTGAACTATACTCTCAGCCCTATTTTTTATTTTGAGACAGCATCTCACTAAGTGGTTGAGTTTTAATACACTGGTGAGGCTGTCCTCAAACCTGCGATCCTCCTGTCTCAGCCTCCCACGTACTGGGATTACAGGTGTGTGCCACCCTACCCAGGTCAATTTTTTATTGTGAGACAGGGTTGCCAAGACTTGTACTTGTACTTGCCCAGACTGGCCTTGTACTTTCGATTCTCCTGATTTAGCCTCTAGAATAGCTGGGATTAAAGGCTTATGACACCAAGCCTGGCTTAAAAGTTCCACACTTTTATACAGGGTGTGATAGTGCATGCCTGTGGTCCCAGCTACAGGATACTGAAGCAGGAGGATCACTTGAACCCAGGAGTTCGAGGCCAGCCTGGGCAACATAGCAAGACCCAGCTAAAATAAAAAAAGCAGAACACTGTAAGGATATTCACACAGTCATGTAACGAACTGATATATAAAAGCCTAGCAAGCTCTAAGAAAACCCCGCATCTGCACTCCGGGTTTGCACTGCAGCCCAGCAAACGCCCGGCTCACCTGTACATGCCTCTGCTTCAGCAGCGTCTCATAGCGGTTGGAAGGCGGGAGATGGATCGTGGCTCCCTGGTTCTTGCATTCTGATCGTAACCGTTTGTCGAGCAACAGACTGGTGCAGAAGGAGGACAGGACATTTTTCACACCTTGTGGGTTTTAATCAAAATATCGGATCAAATTATCCAAGGTTTTGTATCAGAATCACAAACCACGTACCTTCCTGCCATAACCTTATAATAGGCAAATATCTGGTCTGCCAGCTTGTACACAAATTGGTCAAAACACAGATTCACCTAAAGAAAAAGAAAGCACACATCAGATTTCAACTTCCTAAGTCAAGACCTAATAGCCCAACTGATAAACAAAATTATAAGGTGACAAAGTGAGGCTCCTACTAGGAAAGAGAAAGAAGCAGTGGTACTGCCTAATGTCAGCACATTGAATGAATTATGGTGTGGCCAGCAATGACCACTATGTAGTCATTAAAAATTACATCAGAATTGCTCCTACCGAGGGTTGGAATGTTCTTATTCCCTTGAACGCAAAAGAATATGCAAAAGCGTCTCCACCATGTGTTCCTGGAGGGTTATGTACACCGGGTCTGGGGTCCCTGCGTCTCAGGAGCCACTGTCTGGGGGGTACTCCCAGACCTCCCTGGAGCTGGGCTAGCTACACTGGGTGTGAGACCCCCCCCCAAAACCTGCACCCTTGCTTCCCGGATCGTGATGAGGACACCTGTGCTCGGAGGCAGGGGACCCAGGAGCAGCAGGCCTGGCAGAAGGGGCCAGGAGGGAAGGCCCAGCCCTCATGCACCCAGAGTCACAGGGGACCCGGATACCTCCCAGAAGAAAGAGCTCCAAGCGGTCTTCAGGAGCAAGCAGAGGGCGCCAAGATGCACAAAATCATTTGTTGTGGTTAGGTTCCCTTACATCGTAAGCTAGAGAATATCCTCCTCAGTCATGTGTATAATGACCTGATAATTCCTCTTATGGGAATCTGTCCTCAAGAAACAATCCAATGAAATAAAATAAAAAAGTGCACCCCAGGAAGTTCTGCAAAGCCCTACTTAAGATAACCCCAAACAAAAAGGTTCAACGTGCAAAGATCATGTTCCTGACAGAAGACAGGTGAGGAGGGTCCAGAGGGAGAGCCTGTCCCACCATCGCCCCAGTGTAGACGCAGACAGAAGCTCACACCGAAACGCGGACGCCGCTGCCTAAGCTGCCTCATGTGTTAAAGAAAGCAAGCTTACCCCCTTTGATAGTCAGGGATAAAGGAAGAGAAAAGAAATGGAGGTGCTGGGACCTCACCTCTGCCTCGATCTCATCATAGAGAAACTGCTTGTTGAACCTGGTCAGCGCGTAGTGGGCACTGTCGTTGTACAGGTCGAGGGAGTAGAGCACGTACCTGTGAAGGTGGGCACCGGTCACTCCCCAGCCTCCCGCACACCGACCCGTGAGACTCGGAGAGAAACCTAACTCTCACGCGAGGAAAGCCAATCTGCTGCTCCACAGGCCACACTTGAATTCCTGCAGAGAGCGACCGGCATCGGTGCTTCCGGGACCACCAGACCCGCCCAGCCAGGGAGACGCGGGGACAGCCGTGTGGAAGGACACACAGACAACAGCCTCCACCTACCTGCACTTTTCACCCACTATGCTTTGCTGTTTGTTAGTTTGTTTTTTTCCTACTACAAGTATCGGTATTTTTTTTTAATAATAAGTTCTGAGGATCTATTACACAGTAGGGTGACTGTAATTAAAAAAATAATATTTCAAACTAGCTCAAAGAGGGGATTTCCAATGGTCTCACCACAAAGAAATGATGAATGTCTGTGGTGACAGGAACACTAATTACCCTGATTTGATGACTACGAGATACATACATGCACTGAAGTAGCACACTGTATACTACCAGTATGTATAATTATGATTTGCCAATTAAAAATGTAAAATTAAAGAGACCTATTTTCTTATTTTAAGAATAAACTGAGCCGGGCGTGGTGGCACATGCTTGTAATCCCAGTACTTGGGAGGCTGAGATAGGAGGATCACAGGTTCGAGGACAGCCTCAGCAAGTAGTGAGACTCTTATTAACCTAGTGAGACCCTGTTTCCAAATAAGAAATAGAATCAGGCTGGGGGTGTAGGTCGAAGGTAGAATGCCTCTGGGTTCAATTCCCAGTACCTCCCCCTCCCTCCCACACACAAAAGAATAAACTGAGCCGGGCGTGGTGGCACACCCTTGTAATCCCAGTACTTGGGAGGCTGAAACAGGAGAATCACAGGTTTACAGCCAGCCTCAGCTACTTAGTGAGGCCCTTTGCAACTTAGTGAGTCCCTGTTTCAAAATAAAGAATAAAAAAATAGGGGTGGGGTATAGCTCAGAGGTAGAATGCCCCTGGGTTCAATCCCCAGTACCACAAAACAAAAATAAAATAAACTGGCTAAAAAAGAAAAAAACAGATGAAGGTCATGGATTACACAGCCGACCACAAACATGTCCACTCTCGGGCCCAGGCAAAGCCCACCTCCCCCGCCTCGTGCCTGGACAAAAGGCAGCGTCAGAGGCCCCATGAGCAGGTGGGGCCAGCAGATGAAGCCCCCACCTGAAGGACGGTCCCCGCACTGGGCTCGGGCTCCTCACATGCCCCTACGCCAGGAACAGGCTGCTGGCCACTCCAGACGACATGTGACCTGGGCGGCCTGACCAGCGGGGTCAGTCTCCGACGTCTCCAAGACACTCAGTCCCTTTACAGCTCTCCCTCCATGGAAGTCACGCTGTGGCAGAATGACCCCTCCACCCTGGCCCAGAACCTGACCCCCAAACGAGGCTGTTCGACCAACACTTCCTTCCCGTTGCCTCTAGGTTCCACGAGAGGCCAGGCCGAGTGGGGGCTGGGGGCCTGCAATCCCCACACACTGGGTACGGCCTCACCCGAGGGGCAAGGCTGCAAAGGCCTGGGGGAGGCCCAGGCCAGCTCGCTCCCCTACTCAGGCTGTGTTTCTCGCCGCCTTGCCCAGCACCTGTGCAAGGTAGGAACGTGACTAGTTCTGCTATCTGAGCTCTGGATTTCCATCTGGAGCCAAGAAACCAGTTACTTGTATTACTCTCCAAAGCTTTACCCCAGGGAATGTGATTTCCATTATATAAATTATAAAGCAGTCTAGGCCCCTTCCTTTACCCCCACTCCCAGCTGCCTTCAGGAGCCCCCACGCCACAGTCAAGGGCCCGAGAGGCAGGCCACAGAACACTCACTCCATCATGGACGCCTCCTTGGTCTCTAGGATGTGGTCAGTCAGGATCCAGGGCATTGACATCTCAATAGGGAACTGGATCCGCCTGCCCATGGTCAGTTCCAGGAAGAACTCTCGGAACCACAGCTGGGAAAGGTCACAGCACTGCTGCAGCGTTTCTTGAAGGATTCAAACGACATCGTGTTATCTTCTATGAGCGGGAAAAGATTCAGCAGAGATGACACAAGAGGGACTGCGTGCAGAGCGGCAGCTCCTCCACGCTCAGCCCGCGCCACGCAGCACGGACGTGAGCGAGGAGGGCTGGCCATGCACCTCACACAGGGACGAGACCAGCAAGGTGCGGCTGCAGCTACAGCTGCACGGACCCTGCACATTCAGAGCGGTCAGCATCCTCTGCCAGCAGGGACATCAACTGTCCTCAGCAGGACTGGGAGGAAATGTCCTTTTGAAAAGGAGAAGTAAAACAGGATTACAGGTTGAGCATCCCTAATCAGAAAATCAGAAGTCCTAAACGCCTCAAAGCT
Organism: Graphiurus murinus; assembly: GCA_004027655.1. Lineage (NCBI taxonomy): Eukaryota > Metazoa > Chordata > Mammalia > Rodentia > Gliridae > Graphiurus > Graphiurus murinus. The sequence goes on along the minus strand of PVLC010012975.1, from coordinate 38,058 downwards.
GGAATCCTTCTGAGCAGCTATGTGACACCACAAAGGCAATCTCCCACACCTGAACACAGTCATGGGAAGGGCTAACATGCAAATACAGGTGCACCAGAAGCAGCTCAGGGCCAGGGTCACGCTCTGAGAAGGGCACTAAGTGACTCCGTGGCTGTGCAAACTCACGGAGTGTGCTTGCGAAAGCTAAGACGGTGACGTCATGGACGGCATGGTCTCACGGGACCACAGTCACACGGCTGCTCCAGCACACTGAGCTGTCACTAGGCAGTACATGGCCGTATAAAATTACCTTCGGACAGTGCATAAAATGTATAAGAAACATAAACTAATTTCCTGTTTAGTCTTGGATCCCAACCCCAGGATCTCTCATTATACAAATATTCAAAAAAAAAAAAAAAAAAATCCATGATCTGAAATGCTTCTGGCCACAATAAGGGATGCTCAGCCTGTATTTCCTTTTACTTAGGGTAAAAGCCAATGTCCACGACAGCATCTCATGCACACCCAGGGGAGGTCTAGCTAGTGCAAAACCGGGCGGATTTTAAAAACCAGGTCCCTGTCCTATCGTGGAGTTAACGGCAAAAGCATGACTACTTGCTCCTATACCTGCAGCACCACTGGCCAACAGAGAGGCCTCTGCCTGTGAAAGTAGTGGACGCGGACGGCTTGACTCGGCTGCAGGCAGGGCCACGGGGGGCAGAGAGCAGCCCTGCCTGGTCGAGTGGCCGGGGGTCATCAAGATGGGGCTGGCCTGGCCCAGGGCACCTGTCACCTCCCACTGTCACGGCCTGCGGGGGCTGCTCCTGCTACTTATCGATGCCTGGGTCTCCTCCCATGTGACAGGTTACGTTTGCCTGTGCGTCTGACCCCATGTACGTGTTCGTGTCAGAAGGCTGGCCACAGCCCCACAGTCCTAGCCCTTGTATGGGCCATGCCTCACAGAGGCGATGGGCAGAGGCCAAAGACCGAGGAGGCACTGGGGCAGCCTCGGGATATCCAGCCACCACCACAAAGGTTAGGACATGGCGCCGTGACACAGGTGTGTGGGGACCGGGCAGGGGAGGGTGAGGCAGGCAGAAGCGCTCTAGATGGTGTTAGCGGTGTTAGAGCATGCTGGGCCGGACTCTGGTCAGCACTGTCTCTTACCACTGAAATTTATCAAGTGAGTGTAGAAGAATGACTCTCGATGGAATTTTTCTATGTCCAATATGGTGGGCCCCTCAAGGTTACTTCTCAAGGTTTTCTTGGAACCACTTTTGTCTGCAATGAGGGACTCTAGCATGGTTCTCACCATGTAAAGCTGATTATCCAAGGCAACATTCGTGGGGAGAAAATACACAGGGTACATTAGTTACGCCAAACTCAGAAAACCCCGAGCGGGCCTGCTCCCCCGCTGCTGCCGGGGCCAGGACATCCTACAGCAGGGCGGGCGCCTCTGCACCACAAACACAATGAGAAAACAAACAAGGTCTTACCACCAAAGGTTAAGAGAGGCGGATAGGTGTACGACTGCCTCAGAAACGCGTTTACCACATGCAAGAGCCTCTCCATGCCCAGAGACTTGAGCTGCCTCAGCAGCTCGGCTGAGCCCAAGGACTCGGCCATGGTGCGCACCAGGTAGAGCTAGACACAGACAGACGAGGGAGAGGTGGGAGAAAGCCATTAGTCACACGACGCACACGCCTGGGTAGGGCCACGGGACACACGCACAGGACGAGGCAGGAGGGCGGTGTGCACCTCACACAGGCCCTGGAGGGCCATCGCCAAGTGCCTTCTCTGACATTCGAGAGGGTCCCTACAGAGCCAGCCACGTGCTTTGCTGGTAACTTTCCAGAAGACGGACAGAAGCGATTATAAAGCCTCCGAGAGAGAGATGAGTAGGAAGTACCAGGTCCCAGGAAAAGCAGAAGGGCATATTAAATCGGGCACGAGAGGCAGTGATTAGCACTTCAAGGAACACCAGGAAATAGGACAGTAAAGGTGGCTAAGACCATGACATACGAAAGCAATGTTCCACACCTCCAAAGGTTCATCTTTCTGTTTTGTTTTGTTTTTTCAATACTGGGAATTGAATCCAGGGGCATTTGACCTCCAAGCCACACCCCAGCCTTAATTTTTTTTTATCTTTCATTTTGAAACAGGGTCTCACTAAGTTTCGGAGGGCCTCACTAAGTAGCTGAGGCTAGCTGTGAACCTGCGATCCTCCTGTTTCAGCCTCCCAAGTACTGGGATGACAAGCGTGCCCTACTATGCCCATTCGTCTTTAAGAATGGTTATTTGTAGACCCAATGTAAAAATTGAAATCATACATTTAAACGTCAATTGGGCAACACAGCATGCACAAATACATGTATTTGTCCACGAGCATTTGGAGTTGGAAGTGCAATCAATTCACTTCTGAAGCTAAATGAACAAACCAGAGTCACAGGGATCTCAGTCAACGTTCCAGATTGACTTGGGCGGGGCACACGGGGGCAGCAGAAAGGCTGCAGGCAGGATAGGACTTGCCCGAGCAGACAGCGGTGGCACCCTCTCACCCCTGCCCAGGACTGACCCGGCCGGCACAGGGCGGGGGATGAGAACCTGTGTGCTGGAGGGTCCCACGGCACGGCGCGGCACTTTGATGTCAAAGCCACTCTTGGGGTCCTTCTCGCCCCGCAGGGCAGGGTCGTTGAAGGGCTCGTGTCCGGTCTCCCAGTCACACACCGTCTTCCTGATGGCCTGCAGAACACTGGACAGCCCCAGTGCGTTATCAGAGAGGGTCTCCTGTGACCACAGCATCCATCACCTAACGAACCGGGTCCCAGGACGGCCCAGGAGCCAAGTATAAACACATTTCTTTATTCATTTATTTTCTTGCAGTACTGGGGATTGAACCCAGGGCATTCTACTTCTGAGCTACACCCCCAGCCCTATTTTTTATTCTTTAGTTTGAAACAGGGTCTCACTAAGTTGCAGAGGGCCTCACTAAGTAGCTGAGGCTGCCTGCGAACCTGCGATCCTCCAGTCTCAGCCTCCCAAGTACTGGGATTACAAGCGTGTGCCACCATGCCCGGCAAACACATTCCTTTAGAGGGACATGGTAATATTTTAGTTCAACACAAAATTTTAGAAACAAATTGTATTCCTGGAAACATGACTATTCCCAGAAGATTTAACTTAACTGCAGTGTGTGCCAGCTAGCCAAGAAGCGGTATTTTCTTTCCTGAACACTCACCAGGCGACCTGAGTTGTGTTGAGTGCAGAGAGAACACCAACCTCAAATCCCCACGCAGAGGTGGAACCCCACCTGCGGAGCCCCACCTGCCTGGGCCATGGCCCCACTCTCCAGCAGGAACGGGAACCTATGCACACAACTGAGGAGCGTGGGCCGTGGCCAGGCTTGTTGGAAATGTGGTCCTGTCACAAAGGCTCCACTGTGCGGGGACCCCAGGGCAGCCCTGAGGACCAGCCCTGGCCTCCGTGTGAGGAAGGCTCTTGCTCAAGCCCAAGCTGCTCATGGGCGAGACCACGCACTCCACAGGTTCTGTGGCTGTGTTCCCTGTCAAGGGCAAGCACTTTTTTCTATACCTGACACGCCTGGAACGAAACAGATTTGTAAAGATCAGGCCTCCAAAGTCAGCAAGCTCTCAGGAGCGTGTGCTTGAACGCTGTCCCCAGGAGGCAGTGAGCTTCCTAGGAGGACGAGCACACGGAGAAACAGCAGGCAGGGCCAGAGCAGCGAAAACCTGAACTCGGCTCTTGAGGGTGCAGAAAGCACGTTGGCGAGCCCCTCTGTGCACCGGAGGGTCCCTCATCCACACACTGGCAAGCCCCTCTGTGCAGGGGAGGGTCCCTCACCCACGGTGCTCAAGACCAGGGGCATCTGGGATTGGGAGTGTGAAATAGTTGTAGACATACAATAAATTAGCTACATATATACTTTATACACACAGAAATTGTCAAGCCGGGCGTGGTGGCACATGCTTGTAATCCCAGTACTTGGGAGGCTGAGACAGGAGGATCTGGGTTCTTGGCCAGCCTCAGCTACTTAGTGAGGCCCTCTGCAACTTAGTGAGACCCTGTTTCAAAATAAAGAATAAAAAAATAGGACTGGGGGTGTGGCTCGGAGGTAGAATGCCCCTGGGTTCAATCCCGAGTGCCACCAAAAAAAAAAAAAAAAAATAAGAAATTGTCCTCAATAGACATTTTTATCTGAAAGGCTCAACAGTAAAAGTCAAGAAGCTCAGGAGATAGTTGCTAGGTTTCTACAATATCTATGTTGCTCAGACAGACTTGTAGGACAGGATAGAAGAAACGGAAGCAAAGTTACAGAAGTCGACACACCGCAAGAGGAATGGCGCATTGGGCCTCAGTGCCCAAAGATCAGGTGATCAGAATCATTGAGCAAATCGTGAGACAATTCCCTCCCCAAAATAAACATGCCTTTGTCCCTGGGTCTCCAAACTTCCAGGTACAGTGCAGGTGGTTTATTGTTGGTTGTTTGGGTTATTAATTTGACTCACTATGTTACATATACCAAAGGGTACCTCGGGGTTGAAGATAAATGCACTGAAACTGGGTGTGGTGGTGCATGCCTATGATCCCAGTACTTTGGACCTGAGACAGGAGGATTGTGGGTTCAAAGCCAGCTTCAGCAACTTAGTGAGACTCTCAGCAATCTAGCAAGACCTTGTTTTGAAATTAAAAAAGGACTGGGGTTTTTAGCTTGGAGGTAGAATGCCCCTGGGTCCAATCCCCAGTACCAAAAAAAAAAAAAAAAAAGATAAATGCATAGTAGCCGGGCATGGTGGCGCACACTTGTAATCCCAATACTTGGGAGGCTGAGATGGGAGAATCGCAGGTTCGCAGCCAGTCTCAGCTACTTGGTGAGGCCCCTCTGCAACTGAGTGAGACCCTGTTTCAAAATAGTACAAATAGTTCAATCCCCAGCACCAAAAAAAAAGATAATGCACTGAGCCCATTTATGAACGTTTCATTTCCCTGCTGTCTGAACGCGAGTTCCTCCTGTACCTCTCTAGGGGTGCATGTAACAGGGAGGTGGGGGCTGACCTCTGGATGACGTTCTTCTTCTTCTTGATGGCCTGCCGCAGTGGCTCCCGCAGAGTCACCTGGGAGAAGTCCTGCAGCGCGGCGTAGACGGTGTGCCGAATTGCGTGGTTGAACACACTCTCCATCCTGCCCATCAGCACCTGCAGGCCTTTGATCATGGCAATCACCTGCAGGCGACACAGCCTTCAGAGGCGGGAGGAGATGTTCCTTCCCCACCCTCGGTGCTCCCAGGCCTCCATCCTCCCCAGAGCAGCGGTCTCGGCCGAGTCTGGGCATGAGCCCCCCATACCATGCATGCCTTGAGGGCAGGGACGCATCTGCCTCATGGCACATCTCCTGGGGGAAAGTCAAGTGGAGAAGAGAAAGGTACAGGAAGGCGATGAGAAAGAAGTTACAAGAGTTTGTAAGGTGGTCATGGGGCCCTGGACACTCCCTTACCTCACAACATATAAAAAAATAAAAACTAACTAAAGTGGACCATGTGTTTTAGTCAAGAGGTGAAACCAAAAAATTCCTAGAAGAAAATGTGGGAGTAAATCTTCACAACTTTGGTCAGGCAAAGATTTCTTACACAGGACACCAAGAGCCTAAGCAACAACAGAAAAACAGATAAACGGGGTGTCACCAAAATTAAAAACTTTTGTGCCTAAAAAGATCTCCATTAAAAAAGTAAAAAGACAGCCAGAGCTGGTGGTGCAGGTCTGCAATTCCAACACTGAGTCAGGAGGATCCCAGGTTCAAGGACAGCCTCAGCAATGTAGTGAGATTCTCAGCAACCTAGCAAAATCCTCTTTTTAAAACAAAAAAATTAAGAGGGCTGGGGGTGTAGCTAAGGGGTAGAATGCCCCTAGGTTCAATCCCAGGACCACACATACACAGAATGAGAGAGAATCCTGAAAATCACACGTACTGGAACTTGTATCTAGAATACATAAAAAACCTTTATAACTCAATAATAAAAAGACAACCTAACTTCAAAATAGGTAAAGGATCCAAATGGAGGCATTGCTCCAAAAAATATACATGAATGAGCCGGGCGTGGTGGCGCCCACTTGTAATCCCAGCATTCGGGAAGCTGAGACCGGAGGATCCGGGTTCGCGGCCAGCCTCAGCTACCTAGTGAGGCACTCCGCAACTACTTAGTGAGACCCGGTTTCAAAATAAAGAATAAAAAATAGGGCTGGGGGTATAGCTCGGAGGTAGAATGCCCCTGAGTTCAGTCCCCGGTACCGCAAAAAAAAAAAATATACATGAATGGCCAAGAAGCCCAGGAGAAGACTCTCAACATCATTAGAAAATGAAGATCAAAACCACACTTAGGCACCATTCCACACCCACTCGGAGATCCACAATCAAAACGAGGAGGGGAAGAAACTGGAACCCTCATTTGCTGTTGGTGAGAACGTACAACGGTGTCCGGGGCTGCTCTAGAAAACTGCCTGGTAGATTCTCAAAATGTCAAAGCAGAGTTACCATGTGATCCAACCACTTTACACATAAATTCACAGCAGCATTATTTGCAATAAAGAGAGGTGTAAACAACTCAAATGTCCATAGACTGATGGATTAATAAATAGTGATATTTCCGTGGGAATATTAGTCAGCAGTGAAAAGAGAAAAATACTGATACCCATGTGACCCTGGAAAACGTTATGCTAAGTGAAAGAGGCCACCACAAAGGGCCATAAATTGCACAATCCACTTAGAGGAAATGTCAATAGGAAAATCAATAAAGTCAGGAAGTAGATTGGTAGTTGCCTTGGGTAGCAAGAAAGCAAAGATGAGGAGTAACAGCTAATGAATATGGGGTTTCTTGCTTCTTTTCTTTTGTGGAACTGGGCATTGAACCCAGGGGCATACTACCTCTGAGCTACACACCCAGCCCTATTTTATTTTTTTATTCTGAAACAGGGTCTCACTCAGTTGCAGAAGGCTAAAAAATGTTTTATTTTTTAAATTTTTACAGTACTGGGGATTGAACCCAGGGGCACTCTACCTCCAAGCTACAGCCTTAGCCCTATGTTTTATTTTTTATTTTGAAACAGAGTCTCGCTAAATTGTGGAAGGCCTCACTAAGTAGCTGAGGCTGGCTGTGAACCTGTGATCCTCCTGTGTCAGCCTCTAAGCAACCACCACCATGCCCGGTTTAGAAGTTTATATTTAAAAAAACAGCACTAGTGGTGCACGTCTATAATCTCAGTATTTGGGAGGTTGAGACAGAAGGATCGAAAGTTCAAGGACAATCTCAGCAAGTAGCTAGACTCTCAACAACCTGGTGAGATCCTGTTTCAAAACAAAAAATAAAAAGGGGCTGGTGGTACACCTCAGAGGTAGAATGCCCCTGAGTTCAATCCCCCAAAACAATAACAAAACCCCAGTAACACTAAAGGCTACTACTCTTGCCAGGTATAGTAGCAGAAAGACATGCTTGCCGGACACGACAGATTATTATACACCTACAGAGTGGTGCTGAGCAAGGCTGACGGCAGGGAGAGATGGGAGCACGTCTCAAGTTAACTTCAGATCTCAATGCAAAAGGCAAAACAGTAACATATCCCGAAGACAACATGGGAGGATACCTGAGCACAGATTCCTTAAACAAGACAGGAAGGACACAGCTACAAAAGAGAGGAAACTGGTCAATCCTAGAAGCAAGACCTCCTGTCCATCAAAAGGCCCAGGAAGACAGCACAGGGCTGAGCCACGTCGGGGCCAATGGCTACCGAGGGAGGAAATGCCCAACGCCTGCCACTCGGCTCTGCTCCCAGGCGGGAGACGCATCTTGAGTGTTCACCTTGTTCCTACACCAAAGAAACTGGTCTCCATTCCCAAGCGTTCACGATGGAGCTGATGACCTGCTCACGAAAGGTCATGAGCACAGACCCAGGAGCCAGCGACGACTTTTTCCTGAACCTTTTTTAGCGCGTGGACTAGGCTGGCAGATGCAAAGGGCTGCCCTGTGCGCAAGTGGTGCTGTAACATAAGTAATTTGTTTTTGGAAGGGATGGACGCCCTCACCTCCACCAGGGCAAACTTCTCCTCGCTGGTGTAGTTGTAGCGGGTGGCACGCTCGTACTCCTCAGCATTGTCGGGGCAGTCCTTGTTGGAGTACTTGTCCGTGGGGTGCACGAGTTTCCAAGAATACTGAAGTGGACAGCAAGGGGAGAGAATTCCACGATGAAGGCAGGATGCCGCCAAGAGGTCGGCGTTCACAGCTTTACTGCATTCCAAAAGTCAGAGCCTCTCTCTCTCTCTTCCTCCCCATCTTTTCTCCTCTCCCCGCTTCCCCCGGACACACACGGGCAAAACCCTGTGTCTATGTGACTTCATGTTTAAGAAACACACTAGATGGGCTAGGATCTGGAGGGAAATACACTGAGTGTTGTGTGACCGTAGATTCTTATCATTCTATATCTCAGTATGATGTGCAATTACAATACACCAATAAAAATATTAAAAAAAAATAAAAGAAACACATCAGGCTGGAAGCTGTGGCACATGCTTGTAATCCCAGCTATTTAGGAGCCTGAGGCAAGAGAATGGCAAGTTCTAGGCTAGCCTGGGCAATTCAGAGAGACTCTGTCTCAAAATAAAAAAGTAAGCCAGGTGTGGTGGTGTATGCCTGTAATCCCAGTACTTGGGAGACTGAGGTAGGAGGATCACAGGTTCACAGCCAGTCTCAGCAACCTTGTGAGGCCCTCCGCAACTTAGTGAGACCCTGTTTCAAAATAAAAAAATGAATTTCCAGGTGTGGTGGTGCACGCTTGTAATCCCAGTACTTGGGATGCTGAGACAGGATTACAGGTTCAAGGACAGCCTCAATAAGTAGTGAGACCTTCATCAACCTAGTGAGAACCTGTTTCAAAACAAAAATAAAGGAGCCGGGTGTGGTGGTGCACGCTTGTAATTCCACTACTTGGGAAGCGGAGACCGGAAGATCCGGGTTCATGGCCAGCCTAGCTGCTTAGTGAGGCCCCCCCGCAACTTAGTGAGACCCTGTTTCCAAATAAAGAATAAAAAAATAGGGCTGGGGGTGTAGCTCGGAGGTAGAATGTCCCCAGGTTCCATCCCCAGTACTGAAAAGGAAAAAAAAAAAAAAAAAAAGTAAGACTGGGGGTGTAGCTTGGAGATAGAATGTCCCTGGGTTCAATCTACAGTACCACAAAAACCAAAACAAAACAAAATTTATATGGATATTCTTATTTCTAGAGCCAAAGATATGAAGCTGAATGATTTATTCTTGACCCAATGACTCAGTCAGTAGAGAAAAAAAAAACACTTGGCCCATTCCTTGAAGATCTCTAGAGGAAGAGCAGGTGTAACCAACCGAGGGCGCTGACACTCAGGCCCCCACCTCGCACGCCCAGAGCATCATACCACTTCCATCACGTGTGCGCTCCACTGCGACAGCAGCTGCAGGCCCTGCAGAGCCAGGTCAAAGAGCTTCCGGTACTCGGCGTCTGTCTTCTGGGCCTCTTGGCGGCCGGAACCTGTGACCACCTGGGGCACGCACGCACAGGCATCAGGAGAAAAGCCACAGGCGTTGCTCACCTTCCCCCACACCAAGCCCACTCGAGGAGTCTATCTGTGTCACGTGGGCAAAAGCTGAGGTGCTCAGCATCATCATTCATTAGGGAAAGACAAATCCAAGACCCAAGACATAACTAGATACTACAGCACATCTACTGGAACAGCCAGGACCAAAAGAAGAAGAAGAAGGAAAAAACCAGACAGTAACAAGTGGTGACAAAGACGTGGGCCAATCAGAACCCTCACGTGCTGCTGGTAAGAACAGAAAAGGAAATTTGTAGTAGATATTATTCGTCATATTTTTCACTGATCCCATAAGGGGTAATCAGGTCTGAAAGCCAGACCAGGATCCCGGGGCCCTGACTATCCTCTGCACGCACGCCAGCCATCCCAGCCACCGCGGCATTCTGACCCTGGCTTTGCCATCTGGCCCACTCAGATGTGAGCAGTGGACCTGGTCCCGAGGCTGCTCCCTGTCTCCACCCTCCTGTCGGCCCCATGTCCCAGGAAGCTACTCTGCACAGGTGAGAGAATGGGAGTGGTCCAGAGGAGGAGGCAAGCCTGGCCGCACAGTTGGGAAGTACGAAGGCCCCATTGCAGAGGAGGTGACAACTCCTCCTCCTCCTCTTCCCTATCCTCCTCCTCTCCCCCCACCTCCTCTCCACACCAGGCCACCTCCCAACACCCCCCACCCCACCACTGCCCACTGGGCTCTCCTCAGCCTTTTTTTTTTAGACTATTACTCTGCTTTCCTTCTTCTTTTTCAGAGCCGGGGTCCAAACCCAGGGCCTCACACATGCTACACATCACTCTACCACTAAGGGCCATCCTAGACCTTCCTGTTATGCCTTCCAGAAGAAAAGCTGCACTTGGTACAGGGGAAGAGACACAGACAATGCTAACCTCCCTGCCCTGTAAGTTACAAAGGGCGCTTTTGCAAAAGGAGCTTGAGGTGGCACTACGTTGTTTAAAGCAGCTAAAGTTAACACTCGGGTGCAGAGAACACAAGGGGCGCTGGATGTCCTCCTCTGGGGGGCGCGGCAGGCACGCACCTCGCTGTTGCTGTAGCGTGCCAGCTCCGAGATGAAGCGCATGTGGTCCTCGCGGATCTGGATCATCTGCTCGCAGATGTTGTACTGCGGGCTGCTGCTGGAGGAGGTGCAGGTCCACCTGGGTGTGAAGGAGAGCCCCTCGTCACACACCCAACACCAACATCTCCACTCGAGATGGAGTTTCCAGAGGTGGAACAAAGAATATGCCACAGGGCCCGTGTGGTCTATGCAATCTGCGTTTTTACTCTCTGGCCTTTACAGAAGGGGTCTGCTGATCCCCGAGACCAAAATGTGACTTTGTCAAAATCCTGGTTGAGTGGTGACCACAGGCTGGCTGTGGGTATGAATGCTCGGCAAGAGTCTAATAAAACATGCAGTGAGACTCAGTGGGCTACGTGGAACCTACAACATGGTCCCAAGTGCTTACTAGTATCTATACTTGTGAGTGACAGACCATTGATAGCAGAGTTCAGCCAACTTTCTATTACACACTTTTAGGATTTATAATCCACACTGTCTCACATCTGTCAGATAGTAAACATTTGAATACAACCTTCTAAAAATATAAAGACTGCCAGGTATGGTGGCGCATGCCTATAATCTCAGTACTTGGAAGCTGAAACAGGAGGATTACAGGTTCAAGACACTCAGCCACCTAGTAAGACCTTGTTTCACAAAAAAAAGAGGGGGAGGCTGGCCATTCTCAGAGCTGGGGACCTTACAAAAACAGTCCTGGTTGGGTTGTGAGGCACTCATCGGCTCACGACTGCGCCTAGGGAGGTATTGTAGACTCTGTTTCCCAGCCAGCATCGTCTAGTAGAAATCCCTGGCAGATGGAAATTTTCTAAACCTGTGCCCTCCAATACAGAAGCCACTGACCACTGAACATTGGAATGTGATTATGCTACTCAGGAAATTTAAATTTTACTGTTATTTTTCAATGAACTTAAATGTAAGTAACTATATGTGGCAAAGACTATCACACAGGACCTTTAGTTCCCAACTGCTGAGAATGTCAAAAGGTGTTATTTCCAGATCAATAAGCACAGAATTACTGCCTCGGGGAGGGCACCGTGGGAGGCTCCAACTGGGCAGCCTCATTCCTACCGAGATTTATTTTCCTCATAGTGGGCGCTGGTCTTGATGTATCTTGCCAGTTCTATCTGCATGTCCCCGAACAGCGGAACCACCTGCAGCTGCTGCATTCAAACAACAAGAAAGCAGGACTGTTACGTACGTTTAATCAACACATGAGCACAAGGTAAGTGACCAGTGCTAATAATCAGCTGGGTTGAATGCTACCTCTGCAAGTCATGTACTGTAAAAATATTGTAAATAACTTCTAGGTTCACTTTGAAAAAAATACAATTAAAAAAATATTCAAACATTAGAATTAACCTATCTGTTGCTACATTCTTGGCCATTAAAAAACAGTTAAACCAGGAGTGGTGGCACGTGCTTATAATCCTGGTATATGGGAGGCTGAGACAGGAGAATCACAGGTTTGTGGCCAGCGTTAGCTATTAGTGAGGCTCTGCAACGTAGTGAGACCCTGTTTCAAAATAAATAAAAAATATGAGACCCTGTTTCAAAATAAAAAGAATAAAAAATAGGGCTGGGGTGTAGCTTGGAGGTGGAATGCCCCTGGGTTCCATCCCCAGTACTGCAAAAAAAAAAAAAAAAAAAAAAAGAAAGTTAAACTTCTGAATACTAGCAACAAACAATTAAAAAAAAACAAATTCAATGCTGGGCGTGGTGGCGCACACTCGTAATCCCAGCATTTGGGAGGCTGAGACCAGAGGATACGGGTTTGCGGCCAGCCTCAGCTACCTAGTGAGGCATTCCACAACTTAGTGAGACCCGGTTTCAAAATAAAGAAAAAAATATAGGGCTGGGGGTGTAGCTCGGAGGTAGAATGCCCCTGAGTTCAATCCCTAGTACCGCGCACAAAAAAAAAACAAACAACAAATTCAAGCTGGGAAACGTGGTGCACACCTGCAATCCCAGTACTTGGGAGGCTGAAACAGGAGGATTACAGGTATGAGGTCAGCCTAAACAATTTAGTGAAACTCTCTGCAACTTAGCAAGACTGTTTCAAAATAAAAAATAAAAAGGGATGGGGGTTTAGCTCAGAGGTAAAAATCCCCCTGGGTTCAATCCCCTGTGCAGAAGGAAGAAAGGAAAGAAGGAAGGTTCATAAAAAAATAACTTGCAATAACATAAAAAATGTAAACTATGCATGAATAAATCTAACAAAATATGTGCAAGACCTCAAAACAAAAATACCACCCTCACAATTCTAGAGAAACTTCCCAATGAATAGAGCAATTTGCTGCATTCATGTATTGGAAGGCTTAGTATTCCATCCCATCCTGATTTTGGCCTTGTGCAAGCTAAGCAAAACTCTAGTGCTGAGCTATACAGTTCGCGGAATCCCAATCAATATCCCAGGAGGAAAAATGTCTTTGTGTGCAAATCAGCAAATCAAGTCTAAAATTATCTTAGAAGGTGAAGGGTGATGTCTAAGACTGCACTGCAGGTTAGAACTGGAGAAAGATAAACCTGTTAGAGAGCTGTAGTAGTTATGGCCCTGCAGTGCTGGAGCAGGGAAAGAAGACAGAACAGAGAACTAGACATACACTTAGGGCCTGGGCGACACTGCAAAGCCAGGGAGGGACAGATGGCCTTCCCAGCAGCCGAGCAGGGTCAACTGCATACACATTCTAGAAAATATGTCAACAATGCCAACCCCTACCTCACACCAGACACAGAAACCCATTCCAGAGGAATTAGAGAGCTGGGGAAAAAGGTAATGGAATGCTTCTAGAAAATTCTCATGATACTGCTGTCCACAGAGATTTCTTAAAGTCCACCTTAATGAAGAGACTGCTATACTGGACTATACTAGAATCAAGAACTTCTGTTCAAGCCATGCGTGGTGGCGCAGGCTTGTAACCTCAGTACTTGGGAGGCTGAGACAGGAGGATCACAGGTTCGAGGCCACCCTCAGCTACTTAGTGAGGTTCTCTGCAACTTAGTGAGACCCTGCTTCAAAATGAAGAATAAAAAATAGGGCTAGGGGTGTAGCTTGGAGGTAGAATGAATGCCCCTGGGTTCCATCCCCAGTACCCCCAAAAAAGAAAAAAAAAAAAGACCCACAAAAGCAAACAAATTAAAAAAAAAATTCTGTTCAAGTGACACTGCTAAGAAATGAAAAGAAGGCGGGGTGTTGCTCAGTAGCACAGCATGTGCTCAGCATGTGCAAACCCTGGGTACAGTCCCCGGGGCGAGGTCAAAGGCGAGGTCAAAGGAAGAGGTTGGCCCAAGGGTGTGAGTTCCAAGGATCCCATGTACAGCATGGTGACAACATCTAACAATACTATACTATATACTCGAAATTTGCTGAGAGTTCTTCTCATTATTATTATTATTGTTATTATTATTATTATTATTACTATTTACATTGGGGATTGAACCCAGGGGCATTCTACCTCTGAGCTACAACCCTAGACCTATTTTTAATTCTTTATTTTGAAACAGACTCTCACTAAGTTGTGGAGGGCCTCACTAAGTTGCTGAGGCTGGCCTCAAACCTGTGATCCTCCTATCTCAGCCTACTAAGTACTGGGACTACCTGTGTGCACCACCATGCATGGCTGAGAGTGCATCTTATATATGTTCTCATCACTAAAATAGATCAGGATGAGATGATAAATACATTAATAAGCTTGATTTATGATAGTGAATGAATATCAAAAAAGCATATTGTATAGTATAAATATATTCAGTTTTTGTCAATTATATCTTAATAAAGCTGATAGGAAGAGTAAAAAGATGAGACACGTGTATCTTATTAACAGAAGATGTGTATCCAGAATGAAAAACAAAAACGAAAACCTAAAAATTAATGGGGGAAAAAGACCTAAAGTGGCATTTCACAACAGAGAACAAAGGCTGACACGAGATGCAACCAGGAAAACCCTAGGCAATACAATCACGGTGATGCACACTTCCCATCCCCCAGGTCACTGTGCACTTGCTCCAGAGGACACTGGTGAGGACGTGGAACCTCAGAGTGCTAGTTTGTTGCTGGGGGGAATGCAAACTGGGTTGCCCTGGGGGAAAGTCATTAGGCTGCAACTACTGAAAATAGATGTGCCCAACCACCCTGCCCAGCACCTCTCCTGAGTACGTGCCCAATGGAAGTGCAGTACAACAGACCAGCATGACGTGCATTAGCAAAAACCCAGAAACAACCAAGGAGCGTGGACAGCAGAATGGATGAGCAAGTTATAACAGAAATATAAAATACTAAGCCACAAAGAAAGCCCAAGAACTACAGCTCAAGGCTCCAGCAGAGAGGCAAAGCATAAAGGCCGGCGCAAAGAATGCAAACCAAAGAATGCAAACCACGAGACGCCATTTGCCTCAAGTTCACCCAGGGAACAGGAAAGCGCAGCAGTGTGGGGAGTGAAGAGAGTGAACCTGCGGTACCTCCTGATGGGCGTCACAAGCACCCAGGGTTCATGCAGCCCAAATACGTGTGGAATATAACTCACCTTGAAGTACTTGTCGATTTTGGATAAGTTTATTCTTTTCTTGGCATCTAGTTTATAGATGTTACTGACACTTCCATCCATCAGGTACAGACCAAACCCCATGACCTGAAAACCACCAAGCAGTGAGATAACACTTAAACCTGCGAATTCACCCCCCAACTCACACTGTTGTAACTGAGGGCACTGCAATCACACGCCACTCTTTTTTTTTTTTTTTTTTTTTTTGGTGGTACTTGGGATGGAACCCAGGGGCCTTCTACCTGTGAGCTACACTTCCAGCCCTATTTTATTTTTTATTTGCAAACAGGTTCTCACTAAGTTGCAGAGGGCCTTGATAAGTTGCTGAGGCTGGCCATGAACTTGTAACCCTCCTGTTTCAGCTTCCCAAGTACTAGAGTTGTATGCCACCACACCAGGCTTCTCAGTCATCTAGAAGTGACTCAAAGCAAATGGGAGGATGTGCACAAGTTCTATGCAAATATTCTGCCATTTTATCTAAGGGCCTTGAGTATCCACAGGTTCTGGAATCCATGGAAGGTCCTGAAACCAATCCCCCATGGACACCAAGAGTCAAACACATTAACTCCTAGGAATCATATCTTTAACAAGTGAAATCTTCATATAACCTCTGCTAAAAACAGATTAGTGCTAAGAGAACTTTTGAGGCAAGACCTCCAGGTTCATAAGCACCTTCTCACAGGTTGGCATATGGCTGCTCACCAGCATGCACACACAGGATGAGTTCACAGTGCAGCAAAGGCTGGACGCTGGGGCAGGGCTGCTACACACACACACACACACACACCCCACCCCTCGATGAAGCATAGGCTCTGTGTGCTTCTGCTGCCGTGGGCTACCACCCCCACACGTACTTTGAGAAGCATGTGTTTCTCACTGGGTGTCAAGTACATCCTATTCTCGTAGTAATCCACACACAGATTCACGATGTCTGCCAGGAGCTCCTCATAGCCAGAAATCACCTCGAGCTGCTGCTGCAGAGACTGAAACAGAGAGAGACGTGTGCCACTCACCGCCTGCTCCAGGCCCCTGGCCACACCCACCACCACCGCTGCCCAGGCCCCGAGCCTTACCTGTGTGATCTTGTTGTGGTTGGCCAGGAACATGGACAGATTCTGCGACTCCTGGATGGACTGTGGATCTGCCATTTTACGTAAAAACTGAGCAGCCCTTGAGAGCAAAAACAGTTAATCCCAAAATGCACCAACATGCTGATTAAAGGAAGAAAAAAAGGATGGATGCGGGTGGTGACGATTTCAGCCTCCTGGAGCGTCTGGCCTGGGCGCCCACTGAGTCTCTTGCCACTGAGATGTGCATTCCAACTCTGGGCAGCTCGCTACCGTGCTGTCTACAGCTGAGACTTCCCTGAGGGGCCCTGCACACTGGCCTCTCCCGTGCTCGTGCATGTCCTCCTCACCCAAGGCACAGAGCTCCCAGTCCCAAGTCAGAGACAGGCCACCGGCCGCCCTGTGGCTCCGAGAACCCTGCAGTGAAGACGGCTGTCCCTGTTGAGGTTCTTGGCTGGGAACCTCTGGGCCAAACAAAAAGCATGTCCCTGGCACGACTTGATGCACACCAAGGACCTGTACACGAGATGCCACAGTCCTGCAAGGCACACGCTGAGCCTGTGAGGTCTAGCAAAGCCATGTGAAGACAGGAGAGAGGACGCTGCACACCTAGGGCTGTCCCCCACGGATGCGCAGGAGAGCCCACCCCACACGGACCTATCTGTGTCGCCTAGAACCCTGGGCTTTAATTAACGAAGGCTCCCATGACGAAAACTGATGATGGACTCAAACATCCATTTCCTCCCGTCCTTCCTCATGAACCAGCCTGACATTCCTGGGGGGCAGCAGGCGCCTCGCCCCCCCAGGGTCAGGTGACCAAGAGCTGAGCCGTGCAATGCGATGCAAAGACTGAAGACGGGAAAAGTTACTTATAAGGGAGAGCGTAGCCTTCGCTTCTCCTTCCTCTCTGCTGACTGTTGTGTAGAAATGAGAGACGGAGCCCACAGGCCTCCGTAGGATTAGCAGGACAACCAGAGCCCTTGGACACTGTGGACCCCCTAATTCACAACTTTACAGGTGAAAGGTAAATAAACTATAGTCACATTTACATCACTATTATTTCTATAAGTTTTGGGGGGTTTTTTTTGGTAGTACTGGGGATTGAACCTATGGGCATTCTACTTCTGAACTACAGCGCCAACCATTATTTTTATTTTGAAACAGATTCTCATTGAGTTGCTGAGGCTGGTCTTGAACCTGTGATCTTCCCATCTCAGCTCCTAAGTACTGGGATTACAAGTGTGTGACACCATGCCCGGCCATATTATTTATTTTGATTGCACCCAGCAACCAAAAATGAATAAGTAACTATGTGGGGGGAGGGGCTTGGGAAGAGCGGGGAGGGGGGGCGCTGGAGTCTGGGAAGGTGAAGCAATGAGGGTCCCAAACAGAGGTCACGGGAAGGGACAGCTGAGAGGACATGCAGGCCGCTCCCCTGTGCTCAGGGAACGGTGGGGCGGGGGGAGGATGCCATCAGGGCCCCCTACCCTGCTCCATGCCTTCTGCCATGTGGTTCCGGTGGGAGGAGCTGTCCTCCAAAGCTGGGCCGCCTCTGCCTAGTCTCCCTCCAGCAGCTGGTCACGTACTTGGAATCCCAAAGAGGCTGTCATCAAATGGGGCAGCCTCAGACATTCCCACCCGAGAAGAGCTAGCAGGACAGGTCACCCCCACAGATCTTCCCTAGTTGCTGTGCAGAGCTGATCGAAGGTAAGGAGTAGAATGCCGCACTAATGTCACATGAAAAATGCTTAACATTCCAAACAACCAACTCGACTGCTGATGCAGTCTCCTCCAATCTGCTACCTCAACCCAAAGTCGATTTTATCATAAATAAAGACGGCAGCAGCTGCATGATTCCAGATATGTAAGTACAGCATATTCTGATGCAAATTAAAATCTCTTCCAATTTAGTGTTAGAACTAAAATTCCTTGCTTTGTGGAGGAAACAGAAGCTAGCATCTCATTCTAGCCAAGCATGTCTCCAACACCACTGAGCACAGGCTTAGTATAGAAAATCCACTAAAAGACAGCTGGCTCAGTATCACCAACCACCCCATAGTGTTCCGAAAGCACGACTTTCCAGTCTCCCCCCGCCCTGGCTTCGATGTGCTTTGTCCCCCTAAAGATTCATGCGCTGGGAGGCTGGTCCCCAGGGCAGCGGCATTGGGAGGAGATGTGGAACCTTTAAAAGGTGGAAATCGGTGGGAAGCTCTTAGATTAGCTGGTGTCAGGGCCCAGCAAGGGATTGAAGTCGTGGTGGTGCATGCCTATGATTCCAGGACTTGGGAGGCTCAGAGAGGAGGATCACAGGACTGAAACGAGCCGCTGCAGCAACATAAAAGAGATTAAGGTGTTTCTTGGGGCCCTAGTTAGTTTTCACAGGACGACTGTCTTCAAATCCTGAGCCCAACTCCTAAATCTCTCTGGTTTCCTCTTTTTGTTTTTACTGGGGATCAAATCCAGGAGCATTCTACCTCTGAGCTACATCCCCACCCCGTTTTATTTTGAAATGGGGTCTCATCAAATTGCTGAGGGTCTCACTAAATTGCTGAGGCTGGCCTAGAACCTGCGATCCTCTTGTCTCAGCCTCCCAGTCCTGGGATCACAGGTATGTGCCACTGTGCCTGGCTTGGTTTCCTGATGAGTGATGTGATTCTTTACGGGGTCACCTCTCATATGTCAAGGTCAGGGCTCACCTCTCATACACTAAGATCAGGGGTCACCTCTCATACACTGAGGTCAGGGCTCACCTGTTGTACACCGAGGTCAGGGCTCACCTCTCATACACTGAGGTCAGGGGTCACCTCTCATACACTGAGGTCAGGGGTCACCTCTCATACACTGAGGTCAGGGCTCTCCTGTTGTACACCAAGGTCAGGGGTCACCTCTCATACACTGAGGTCAGGGCTCTCCTGTTGTACACCGAGGTCAGGGGTCACCTCTCATACACTGAGGTCAGGGCTCTCCTGTTGTACACCGAGGTCAGGGGTCACCTCTCATACACCGAGTTCAGGGCTCTCCTCTCATACACCGAGTTCAGGCTCACCTCTTGTACGCCGAGTTCAGGCTCACCTCTTGTACGCCGAGTGGTCGTTCTTGACGCTGCACTTCATGTTCTTCAGCTCGTCCAGGACGGCAAACATGTTGATGAACTTGCCCAGCGTGATGAGGTAGGCTTCCGACACGAAGTCCTTCCTCCTCTCGGCGTGGCACAAGCGTCTCACCTCCCCACAGAAGCGCTCAATGGCGTTCCTCTGAACGGAGCAAGGAGTGGCAGAGGCCTGGTCAGGGGCGTGTGTGTCCCATCCACCCACCGAGGCTCGGGGACAGACTTCACAACTCAGGTAGAGGCTCCCGTGGGGGAAGCAGCCCCCAGGCCTTTGCTCTGAACAACCGTTATTTATTTTACACTTTACTATGTCCCTAAAGAAAAAGAATTTTCCTGGTTATCCCAATAAAGTAACCAAAGTAAAATGTTCCAATAAAACATCTGTAATATAGAGATTGTAACTTTCAGAAGTGAAAAGTGAGGGAGATTTTTTTCCTCTTGGCAACTTTTAAGATAAAACAAAAGTTCATCTTCTAGTCAGTTCTACCTTCTCCCTTTATTAGACAAAAAATAGTTACAGACATTTCCAAATAACTTTAGAGAAGCAGCAAATCTCCTCCATGTCTAACTAAAGGGTCAAGGAAGGCCACAGCCAAGGCAGAGACCACCAGGAACGATGGTCAGGGAGGCTGAGAGCAGAAAACACCCTGAAAGAAACAGATGAACCAAAAGTACAAATTGGCGAGTGAAGCTGTCACCTGTCAAGGGCCAGGGAGAAGGCCAGCTTCCCCTCGCAGCACCCAACCCCCAGGATCACTCTGCTGCGTTTACCTGGAAGTACATAAAGTTCATCAGCTTCGTGACCTCAGGCTCCAGGACCTCCACGGTTTTCTCGTATATCTCCACTCTGTTCGGCTGTTCGTTACACTTCACCTGGGGTAAAGACACAAGCACGCCACAAGAGGCATCAGCACAGCTAAAGGCGGCCTGGGGCCGCGGGGCTGGCACCTCGGGCTGGGTGGGAGGGAATGGGGAGGGGAGGGCGGGGGTAGGCTACCTGGGGGATGGCGCGGGAGCAGCTCCTCCAGGTATACAGCATGACGGCATACTCTTGGCCTTCCTCCAGCATCTCATTCTGCAAGGCAGATGGGGCATCGACAGGCAGGGCAACAGGCACAAAAGAGGAACCAAACTGGTGAGATACAGACAGAGTGCCCCAAACGCTCCCGACTCTCCCTCTGTGGGGCTGCAGCCTGCGTGTGCGCCCAAAGACAGCTGCAAAGAGGCTGGTGAGGCTGCAGGGGACACAACTACCCCAGGCAGCCCACAGCTTCTGACACCTCTAAGTGGAGCCAGACATCTTGGGGCAGGCACTACGGGGCACTACCTCAGCTCCACTAAACTGAACAACCTGCTGGCAATGCAGACCTGAAGCTGGGGTCCAGGGGCAGGGCTCAGGGCATGTGAGTACACACTGGGTCCCCACAGTCTCTTCTCTCATCACACCAAACCTCCTGGTCCATAGACAGAAGCCAGAGGCAGGGCCGCTAGCCTTGAGTGTATGGGGGGAGCTTGATGCATTCCCCATCTAAATCCAGTACAGCATCCCCAAAAGAGGGCTGTCATCATTTTTATTTTGCTTTATTTTTATTTTTTCGTGGTACTGGGAATGGAACCCAAGGGCATTCTACCTCTAAGCTACACCCCTCACCCTATTTTATTCTTTTATTTTAAAACAGGGTGCCAGGCGTGATGGCACACGCTTGTAATCCCAGTACTTGGGAGGCTGAGACCGGAGGATCCGGGTTTGCGGCCAGCCTCAGCTACCTAGTGAGGCCCTCTGTAATTTAGTGAGACCCTGTTTCAAAATAGGGCTGGGGCTATAGCTCAGAGGTAGAATGCCCCAGGTTCCATCCCCAGTATGGCAAAAAAAACAAAAAAAACAACAAAAAAAAAAAACAGGGTCTAAATTGCTGAGGCGGCTGCAATCCTGCAACCCCAGTCTCAGCTTCTCAAGAAGTAGTCCCATCTCAGCTGGGATTACAAGTGTGCCCCGCTGATTGCCATCATTAAAAAAAAAAACAAACAAAAAACTGCTTTTAAAAGTACTTGGGGATGCTGAGACAGGAAGGTGGAAGGTTTCAAAAATTAATTTCAAAAATTAAAAAATTAAGCCGGGTGTGATGGCGTGCACTTGTAATCCCAGTACTTGGGAGGCTGAGACAGGAAGATCCAAGTTCATGGCCACCCTCAGCTACTTAGTGAGGCCCTCTGCAACTTAGTGAGACCCTATTTTAAATTAAAGAATAAAAATAGGACTGAGGGTGTAGCTCAGAGGTAGAATGCCCCTGGATTCAATTCCCAGTACCGCAAAAAAAAAAAAAAAAAAAGCCTGTCTCATAGGGATGTCTACCTGGTATGTTCTGAGTGCAGGAATGGAGAGAGACAGAACTAACCAGGAAGAGGCCGCCCTCAGAATGCTAACAAAGGTTTTCTTTGCACCTGAGATACCAAATTTCCAGATAGAGCATGTATTGTTTTTATAAAAAGAAAAACAAAAGACTTTCTTAAAACTATAAGGCATTTCATTCCACTTCTCTTGTCCTCACTCGGGAGCTTGTCAAACAGGACAAGGACTGAACGAGCATGAGCTTGCCATTCCACTGCGCCACCCCCAGGGAACCGAAACGCCCGGCACGGTAACTACCATGCTGGAGTGGACGGTTGCTTGCTCGATGTATCTTGCGATGCCGGTGACGAACGCATTTCTGTCTTCAAAGTTGGTGTTGAAGTTTGGCTGAAGGGAAGAGAAAAGCCGTCACTTGGGTGTGAGGCCTGAGCCACCAGCCGTGTGCCCCGCACCTGCCGGGACCCACCTGGTAGAGCAGTGAGGACGGTGGGGGCTCGATGCAGGGCTGCTGGTCGGGCAGAGGCAGCTCCTCCAGGAGGTCCACGTTGGACAGTGCGTCCTCCAGCGTCACCTGGGCCGCCATGCTGGGCTAGAAAAGACAGAGCCGCCTGTTCAGTGAGGAAGGAGGGATGCAGGACATCTGACCCGGCTCCTGGGGTGTGAGGCCCAGGTGCCCAGCCCTTCTTCTCTGAGGGCACTGGGGACGGCTGATAGAACCATGGCCGTTCCCTGGGGCCAGGCATCTCCCCTGTGACATGCAAGATGGAGGGCCAGAAGTCCTCAGGCAGCCAGTTCTTCCTCGCCGCCCCTGGGAGCAGGTTCCCCTGACCCCAGATGTCACAGCACAGAGAACACAGGTCGCCACATGTGCCGCCACTTCCTGCCTCCCTTCCCACCCTGGGGCCACCCGGTTGCCGGTCCTGAGGGCTCTCTGGAGGGTTGGACATTCCCTCACACATCCAGAGGGGTGGTCCCTCCCGGCGGTTCCTCTAAACACACTAAGAGCTGAGATGGAAGAGATGACTGCCATGTACCCAGGGCCGCTGGCTGCTCAGCTGCACGGGCAGGCTGAGGCAGCCTGCGGGGACCACTGCTGGAGAGACCGGGGAGGCGGCTGCTGGTTGGGGGCAGAGAAAGCACAGCCCCTGAGGCTGGTCCAGAGAGGCACAGAATGGAGGCAGACAGCACCTACACACCCTTCTTGACCAGCTGCAGCGGGTGGAGTCAGCACACACCACCCAGCCTCCCGCTCATCTGCTCTGACCCAGGTGGGACTTGGGAAGCAGTTCCAACCCTGGATGGAGCACTCTTGGGGGACAGCTCTGACCCCGGGGGACATGGGCAGCTCTAATCAGGTGGGGATCCAGGCTTGAGGTCCATTCTGAATAAGAGGCTGAAGAGGAGGAGCCCCCACTCATTCCTGGAGTCCTCGGCTGCAGACAGACAGGTGAGCAGTCTTGGAAGAGCCACCGGGAGAAGTGAGAAGAGCTGACAGTCCCTGGGAGGGGGGCGGGGCGGGGGGGGGCAGCCTGGAGAGGAAGAGCCCACAGAGGTGCTCACAAACTTCCAGCCTGCCCTGAGGCCGCACAGGAGGTGTTCCCTTCTTCATACCTCCAAGACCACTGCTGAGTCTCAGTGGCCAGTGGCACACAGTGGGACAGATCCAAGTGGGCCTGCAGAGCTGGGGAGACAGAACTGACACTGAACCACAACCTGCAGACCGCAGTCCAAACCCAACCAGGCTGTCTGCCTGCTGAAAAGAAAAACAGCAGTACTTGCCAGGGACTTAGCAAGACCCAGAGTCTCGTATCATAGTACCCAAAACGTCCAGCTGCAATTACTCAGCACACAAAGAACCAGCAGTATTTCAATCCCTAGGGAAAGAGACAATCAACAGGCACCAGTGCCAACACAACGCAGATGTCAAAATTACTCACCAGGCCTTGCAGCTAGGACTGCAAAAACCCACTAATAAATAATCATAACGCTCCCAAGCTGAAAGTCAGCAAAAACAAAGACAAAAACACAAAATGTAAAGAACCAAACGGAGCCAGATGTGGTGGTTCACATCTGTAATCCTAGTACTTGGGAGGCTGAGACAGGAGGATTGCAGGTTCAAGAAAAACAACTCAGCGAGAGCCTCAGCACCTGAGTGAGACCCTATTTCAAGACAAAATAAAAAAGGACTGTGGGTGTAGCTCAGAAGTAGAATGCCTCTGGGTTCAATCCCAGTACCAAAAAAAAAAAAATGTAAATTTTAGAACTAAAAGATACAATACTGAAATTTAAAATTCTCTACATGAGCTAAGATCAGAGATTTAGTGAACATGAAAATAAAACAATATAAATTACCTAATCTGAATACTAAGGAGAAACAAAAGATTGGAAAAAAATATGAGGAAGCCGGGCATGGTGATACACACTTGTAATGCCAGTACTTGGGAGGCTGAGACTGGAGGATGACAGGTTCGAGGACAGCCTCAGCTAGTGAGACTCATCAACCTAGTGAGACCCTGTTTCCAAATAAGAAATAAAATCAGGCTGGGGGTGTGTAGTTCGAAGGTGGAATGCCTCTGGGTTCAATTCCTAGTACCATTCACACACACACACACACACACACACACACACACATTGAGGCCCCTTCCTTAGGGATGTGTGGGACAAGTGTACAGGTCTGAGGTCCGTGCCATCAGAAAGGGAAAGATGAGCACTGCTCAAAGAGCCGCGGAAACGACTAAGAGGTCCCAACCTGGAGGGACTGTGTCTGCAGACCCAGCAAATTCTATCCGCTCTAAGTAAGACATGCCCGAAGAAATTTACCCCACACACATCGCAGTCCAACAGCTGAAAACTAAAGATAAGGGAAAAACATCTTGAACATAGCCAGGGAAAAGTGTTGTGTGACTGAAAGAGGAACAGGAGTAAGTGTGGAGTTCCCCCCAGAAATGGGGCAGCCAGCGGGACGGTGTTGGAGCATGCAAACACACATTTTGCCACTACGTCCCTAGTCCAGCAATACGTGTGTGTATGTGTGTATGTGTGTGTGTGTGTGTGTGTGTGTGTGTGTGTGTGTGTTACTGGGGATGGCGCCCAGGGCCTCAGGCATGCGAGGCAAGCACTCTGCCTTTGAGCTACATCCTCAGCCCTTCTTATTTTGAGACAGGGTCTAGCTAAATTGCCCAGGCTGGCCTCAAATTTGCAATCTCCCTGCCTCAGCAACTGTGATCTGAAATCATTGGGATTACAGGTGTGCACCATGAAAGAAAACGAGCAGCCATTAGAATCCCACTTCAAAGCCTAAACGTATCTTTCAGGAATTATGGTGAGATAAGGGCATTCTCAGATAAAGGAACCTCATGAGAACTCAGCAGACTAAGGAAAGTTCTTCAGACTGAAGGGAAATGATACGGAAGGCAGCGTGAGACAAGAGGAATGAAGCAAAAGCAATAGAAAAGGCAAAGAACGAGTGGACAGAATAGACCACTTCCTCTGTAACTCTTTAAAAGTGTTTAATAGGGCTTAGAGGTGCACATCTGTAAGGCCAGTACTTGGGAGGGTGAGACAGGAAGGCAAACCTTTATAGTGGCTAAGATTGCCACATTTTACTACAAGTAGTAACATTCTAAGTAGGCTGTGAAAAATTAATAAGCATGTAGTTTGTAAACCTCAGCATTTTTTTTTTCCTTTGGTGGTACTGGGAATTGAACCCAGGAGCATTCTACCTCCAAGCCACATCCCCAGCCCTATTTTTTGTGTGTGTGTGTATGTGTGGTGCTGGGGATTGAACTCAGGGACATTCTACCTCTGAGCTACACTTCCAGTCCTATTTTTTATTCTTTATTTTTTGAAACAGGGTCTAAGTTGTGGAGTGCCTCACTAAGTAGCTAAGGCTGGCTGGCTGTGAACCTGGATCCTCCAGTCTCAGCCTCCCAAGTACTGGGATTACAAGCATGTGCCACCACACCCGGCTTTTTTTTTTTTTTTTTAATTTTGAAACAGGGTCTCACTAATCTGTGGAGAGCCCCACTAAGTTGCTGAGGCTCTCCTGGAACCTGTGATTCTCCTGTCTCAGCCTCCCAAGTACTAAGATTACAAGCATGCGCCAGCATATATGGCTCCTCGGAGCAATTATTAAAAGAAAGCCATACAAAGCAAAATCAATAACTTTAAAATAGGTAATTTGGGCTAAATTAAAATGGAACACTATAAAATGTTCAAATGACCTCAAAGAAGGCAGGGAGGGTGTTGGGGTGGAGCCAGTGGCAGAGCACACGGAGGCCCTGACTTCAATCCCTGGCACCAAACGGGAAAGGAAACAGAACAATGAAAAAAAGAAGAATCTAATCATAAAGCTGAAGACCTAAATCAAATCATTTAAACAGCTACATCAACTATAAGCAATCTAAAGGCTTCAGTTATAGACAGATTATTATAAGTTATAAGACAGATTGTTGGAATGGATTAAAAAGTCCCAGCCCAAGCCAGGCACAGTATGTGTGCCTGTACTCCCAGTACTTGGAAGGCTAAGACAGGAGGATTGTAGGTTCAGGCTAGCCTCAGGAACCTAGCAAGAACCTCAGCAACTTAGCAAGACTCTGTTTCAAAATAAAAAATAAGGGTTAGGTTGTAATTCAGAGGTAGAGTGCCCTGCTTTCAATTCCTGGTTTAAAAAAAAAAATTCCAACCCAACTATGTGTCATTTACAAGAAATTCACCTAAATAGAAAATAAAAGGGGAAAAACGCAAACCAGGCAAGCACTAGTCAGGAAGGAAGCTAGAGTGGCCCTGCTGGTACTTGCAGAGCAGCCTTCGGAGCAGGGAAATCAAGGTGTCAGTTCCCCAAGATGACACAGCAGCCCTAGCTGTGTCCACGTCTAGCCAAAGGGCTGTAGGCGGAGTGAACCCTGACAGGACGGGAAGGGGAGGGCAGCAACCCACCACAGCAACCAGAGCCATCAACAATTCTCTAAGTAGGTTAGGAAATCAGCAGGAACAGAGGAACTCGGTGCCACACCCACTCCCTGAAGCTCTGACATTTACAGAACACACCCCCAACAGCAGTTTGATTTCGCATGTTTCTAACTTTAAATTTACATGTAGCAGAAACTTCTAAAAATGAGGAAGCTGGCCCTTTTCCTTCTATCATCACTTCCTGTTTCCTGCGGTCAAGAATTAAGTGCAGAGCCGGGCGGGCGTGGTGGCACACGCTTGTAACCCCAGTACTTGGGAGGCTAAGAAAAGAGGATGGCAGGTTCGCCTCAGCAATTCGGAGAGGCCCTTCACAACTTACGGAGACCCTGCTTCAAAATAAGAAATAAAATAGTGCTGGGGGTGTGGCTTAGAGGTATAATGGCCCTGGATTCAATACCCAGTAACGCCAAAAAAAAAAAAAAAAAAGAGAGAAGTACCGGACACAGAGGACACAGAGCAGCCCTGGCTGTGTTGGGCCTGGTCACTGTCCAGTCCAGCAGAGGTGGACCATGGAGCCCCAGCGGCGTCCATGCAGGCACCTCCAAGCTGATGACACATCTCGGGGTCCAAGGACCTGAGGACATGCCTCAGCCACAGAGGCACTGTCTGGCGTTCTGTGGACTGAGCCCTGAGATCCATTCTCTGCCCTTTCTGTAGGAACCCAGACCCAGACCCAGACTGTACCGGGCGAGGTGGGGGCTCATTCATTCCAGGGACCCTGGAAAGGCCACCTGACCTCCCACAGAGTGCCCACAGACTCTCCTTCCTCCCCTGTCTCGCCCAGGAGAAGCCACGACAGCCCACAGTGGAGGAGGAGGAGGAGGAGGAGGAGGAGGAGGAGGAGGAAGAGGAGGACTGCAGTAAGGCTTGGGGAAGCTGCTAACTTACCAACCACCATCCACATGAATGACACACTTCACATCCAAGGAAAATCCCCAAAGCTCAACTCACTCCAAATCAGACCTTTAGGGTTTCCTTCTACATGTGGTGGCATACACAGAATTTTAGATCTATGTAAAATAAAATGGGATCATTTTAATCAATCCAATTACAATCATAATCCACTATTATAATCCAATTATAATTATAATTACTAATCCAATTAATATAATCCCATTGATATTAGATTAATATAATTAATATTAATTTTGATATGGCGATTTCAGACTGCCCTTTACAAAAATGGTCTTTTAAAGACAGAAATGTAAGCTGGGCATGGTGGTGCACGCTTGTAATCCCAGCATTCGGGAGGCTGAGACTGGAGGATCCAGGTTCAAGGCCAGCCTCAGCTACCTAGTGAGGCACTCCGCAACTTAGTGAGACCCGGTTTCGAAATAAAGACTAAAAAATAGGGCTGGGGGATAAGTATAGCTTGGAGGTAGAATGCCCCTGGGTTCAATCCCCAGTACCACAAAAAAAAATTTAAAATAAATAAATAAATAAAGACAGAAATGTTAGATCCCAAATACGAGTAATTAAATATCTCCAAATTCCCTCACTTCCATTACATAGTAGGTCTAAGAATGATATGGTAATTGTTGAAAAACTAACCAAGGAAGAAATACAACTCTAAGCTCTATTTTTAATGTAGAAATGCTTTCCATCCCAAATAGTTTTGTTGAAACTATTCTGTCTGTTGAATATGCTAAGATTTTCACAACCTTTTTTGATGGTTCTACACTATTCAAAGCCATGATAGAAATATGAAAGAAAAATGAGTGTATTATGACTTCAGTGGACTTAGAATGTCATAGACACAGAAAGAGTTCATAAAATATAAGTATAGGCCAACATGAAGGCTGGAACAGATCATAATAAAATCTAATTATCTGTATTATTTTTGCTATGAAATACATCGTAACCATACCATTCTTTATTTTGAAACAGGGTCTCATTAAATTGCGGAGGGCCACACTAAGTAGCTGAGGCTGGCCGCAAACCCAGATCCTCCTGTTTCAGCCTCCCAAATACTGGGATTACAAGTGTGCGCCACCATGCTGGGCTTTCTAAAATTTCTTTTAAATCCATTTACTTTAACTCTTGCTAGCAAACCCTACCCTACTCCTTTGTCTCCCCTGCGTCCAGCCACCTCGGCCCCCACCCCTTGCCCCAGCCATTGGATTCTAACAGCCCCTCCACCTGCTTCGAGCTGCCTGGTGACACCATGTCGCCTGTGGGGACGTATCACAGCACTGATGCAACAGGTAGCTCCCTGTCTCCTTTCCTGTCGGCCCCTCATGATGCAGCCCAGCCCCACCTTGTGGTACCAGGTACCCACAGGAGCACTTTGGCCATTGGACAACTGGTCATGGCTGCTGCCACAGAGCAAATGTCCAGCAGCAAAGCTAAGGTCACACACACACACACACACACACACACACACACATCACTGGGGATTGAACCCAGGGGCATTCTACCCCCGGGCTATACCCCCAGCCCTATTTGATTTTTATTCTGAAGTGGAGTCTCGATAGGTAATGAGAGCCTCACTACTTGCTGAGTCTGTCCTCAAACCTGCAATCCTCCTGTCTCAACCTCCCAAGTACTGGGATTACAAGTGTGCACCACACGCCTGGCTAAAATCACATATGTGAAGTGGCCCTCACACCTGCCAGTGCTACCAACCAGTAGCAGACAGTTCACGACAGAACACCATGCCTCTCTCCGCTAGCTCAGCTCCCAGGGACACATCACAGGCGTCCACCCCTGGCGGCCTGCTCAGAGCAGGGCAGGGGGCAAGACCTTGCAAAACACAACAAGAGGCAGCTGTCTGCAAAGCAAGGAGAGAGGCCTTAGGAGAGACCAACCCTGAGGACACCTTTACTTCAGAACTCCAGCCTCCCAACTGTGAGAAGATAAACTTTTGCTGGATCCATGGTATTTCGGTAAGCAGCCCCCGCAACCACACGGAGCCAAGGAGGGGTTGCACAGAATTGCCCAGGCGGGGTGCAGAAGCCCTTGCACTGACTAACTGGCAAGAACAAAACAGTGTGTGCCCAGTGCGGAGAAGGCACGGAGCTGCAGCAAATGCCAGCCAGCTGGCCCCGCTCGAGCGTGGGCTGAGGGCTGGCATCGGCACGTCCAGGCGCGAGTCAACCCACGCAGGGCAGGCCCTCCTTTGTGCACGTCATTTAACAACATAAACTGCTGGTTTTTGTTCCCTTGACTTGTTTTCTGTCAGCAGCAATTCCCAGCTCTCATGTTTGTTTCTGAATCCTACGCTTGTCAAATTATAAAAATTAATTTAAGTATGCTGTGGGAACTGCTGTCTTGTTTTGTTTCTTTGTGGTACTGAGGACTGAACCTAGGGCATTCTGCCTCTGAACGACACCCCCAGGACTCTTTGCTTTTTATTTTGATTTAGGGTCTTGCTAAATTGCTGAGGTTGTCTTGGACCCGAGACCTTCCCTACCTCAGCCTCCCTAGTACTGGGATTACAGGCATACACCTCCGTGCCCAGCAAGAACTGCTGTTTTAATAAGCCATTTATTTTGTAAAAGTAAGGGGTTTTAAAAATAAAAATTCCAAAGGAGGATATACTACTCTTTGCCTGTCTTTGAGTGGCTCCAGCATGTCTGTGGGGCTCAGGGGACAGACACCTCTGCTCTGGACAGCTGCACGGCCCCTTGCACAGAGAGCACTGGGCAGCAGGTGGTGAGACCCGCGGGTGGCTGAGTCTGGGAGGTGGTTCACACCATGCTGCCGGCCTGGTCAAGGGGCCAGGTGGGCTCGGGCAGCAGCAGGGGCTGTGAGTGAGGAAAGACTGAGGTTCCTCGCCAAGCGGAGTGTCTCATGGCGACTGGTTGAAAGGGCACACTGCAGCTCCCTCCACGTGTCCCTAACCACCCCCGGCCTCAGGTGCACCCTGACACGTTCTCAACAGAGGTCTCTCATGGCACCCCCAAGACGGGGTCACCCCAACATACTGACAGATGAGCAGAGTTTGCCTGGATCCCCAGTCACAGAGCAGAACGAGAGCAGCCCTGACATGACGCAGGTGCCGCTGGACCTGCCAGGGACAAGGCCAGGGTCAGACAGCGAGGACAAGACACAGGCGGGCCCGAGGGGCAGGAGGAGGCTGTGCAAAGCCCAAGCTGCAGACAGACATGCTGAGGCTGGCGGGCAGCACAGGGACAAGGGCTTGGTCACCCCCCTCTCTGCCGCGAGCCCTGAGGATGCTGGAGGGCAGCATGGAGAGCAGGCCTGGGGGACAAATGCCAAGATACGCCCCAAAAGACACATGTGAGAGAGCGTACCCCAACCAGGAAAGGAGACAAGCGGACCCTCCCAGCCCTGCCTGACCATCCCTGCCCTTTTAATTCATTTTTTTATTGTGAAACAGAATCTTGCTATGTTGCTGAGGGTCTTGCTAAGTTGTCAAGGCTGGCCTTGAATCTGCAATCCTCCTGTCTCAGCCGCCCAAGCACTGGGATTACACATGGCCTGGTGCTTTTTCTTTATAAAATGAGTACGAGTTGATCATCTTCCCTGCTCTGAGTAGCAGGAAGCAGGTGGCTGGGAAGACACAGAGCCCTCGTGTTCAGCTGCTGGTTTGGTTAAGAGATGAAAACAGACAACCCATGCCTGCATGTTCAACAGTTTCATGGAAGAAAATAGAACACCCGGGCGGCAAAGAATGGATGGAAATTAAAGCAGCGAGCCTGACGCTGCACCCGGTGGCAGGGGTGGTGCCAAGAGACTAAAGACGGAAAAGGTATGAGTGTGTGTGTGTGAGCATGTGTGTGTGTGAGTGAGTGTATGAGTGTGAATGTATGTGAGTATGAGTGTGTGAGTGTGTGTGTGCATGTGTGTGTGAATGTGTGTGTGCATGTGTGAATGTGTGAATTGTGTATGCATGTGCACATGAGCATGTGAGTATGAGTATGCGTGAGAGTGTGTGTGCATGTGAGTATGAGTGTGTGAATGTGTGTGAGAACGTGTGTGAGCATGTGTGAACATGAGTGTGAATTGTGTATGAGTGCGTGCATGACAGTGTGTGTATGTGAATGTGTGAGTGTGTGTGCGTGTGTGAGGGTGAGTATATGGATGTGTGAGTGTGAACATATGAGGGTGTGTGTGTGTGTGTGTGAGCGTGAGTGTTTAGTGAGCCAGCATTCCTGAGAGGACACAGGCTCTGTCACTGGAACGCCAGCTACAGAGACGAGACAAAACGAAGGGGCAGCCGCTCACCGGCAGGTCACGGCCCCACCACAGCCCTAAGAGAGCATCGTGGACGTGTCCTTGAGCGCGGGGCCTGGTCCTGGTCCTGGTCCAGGCCCCGCAGGACTCCCACGGCGAGGGGCAGCCCAGGGAGCAAGCTGGATGGCGTCGGAGAGCTGCTGCCGCCCACGCAGGCAGAGCCTCTTCTCCGCCTGGACAACGGCCACCTGTGCCGCCTGCTCCGGCCACCCCCAGCAGGACCCAGTGGAGGGGGCCTTGTATCTTTCCACCTTAAAGGATAGATAAATATCTTGAGATGTACTTTCTTTTCCTTAGTCGTGATGGTGAGTCTGGATCGCCAACCCGACTGGATCACGGAACACGTGATGCCTGGCTTATGTCATGGCCGAGTGAGGGGAAGTCCTGCCCTGGGTGTGGGCAGCGCGGTTCTGATGGGCGAGGGACCTGGATAAAAAGGAGAATGCCGCGGGAAGGCGTGAGTGGCTCTTCCTGAAGAAATCACGTCTGCTCTCGTCCGAGATGTCAGCCTTCAGCTCTCTGAACTGGACCTTCACCATCATTTCTCCAGAGAGTTCCCCAGCCTTTCCATCTTGGACTAGGAATGAATTAGCAGTCGCTCTGATTCTGAGACCCCAGCTGTTGGACCGCTCTAAGAGTTGCTGGTTCCTCCGGCTTTCTGTGTGTAGTTGGCAACTTGGGACTACACTGCTTCAAACTGTGAGCTGATTTGATAAATTCCCCTTTATGATATATGTGTCCTGTGAGTTCTGTTCCTCTAGGGAACCCCAGCCAATCCACTAGTCCTGTTGTTCTGGGAACAAAAAAAAAGAAACCTAACATCTGCTTGAATGACTTTATTTTTTGCGGTACTAGGGATTGAATCCAGGGGCATTCTATCTCCAAGCTACACCCTCAGCCCTATTTTTTTATTTTGAAACAGGGTCTCACTAAATTGCACAGGGCCTCACTAAGTAGCTGAAGCTGGTGGTGAACTTGCGATCCCTCCTGTCTCCGCCTCCCAAGTACTGGGATTACAAGTGTGCACCACCACGCCCGGCTGATCGTTAGTTTCTGTAAGTATTCTCCTCACACATCTTTTACTTACTGCATCTGTCTCTTGACTGCATCACGTTAAGGTGACCACGTCAGGTGAGCTGCACCGCACAGGACTGCATAAGCACACTGGTGTTCACCAACAGCACGGCCCTCTAACGACACAGTTCTCAGAACGTGCTCCTGACTGCATGAACACTCGAGGTCCATGCCTATTAATAAACGCCAGGCTTCCAGGGGCTGGCACCAGACAGGGAGACAGGAAGCAGGAAGAGTGCTAGCTGACTCAACTCACAGATGGGACTAAAGACTGGCCCAGGCCCGGAGGGACAGGCAGCTGCAAAACTGCTCCGAGGAAAAGAGGCCTGTGGAGCCAGAGCCAGGGACAAGGGTGCGGGGCGGCAGGTGGAGGCTCCGGGACACGCTGGCTCATCCCAGACAAACAGGGCAGGGACTGCGGGAGGCACCAGAGCACCTGGGGCCACAGCACAGATGGGCGGCGTCTGAGAAATGGCTGAGTGTCAGACAAAACCAAGTGAGGGCCGTGTCTTTTCACAGGAACTGAAAGGAGTTGTTTTTTTATCTGTTAAAATAGAAACTGCCAAGGCAGCTCAACACCAAGATTGCAAAATGTGGCAAAGTCAGCTAAGCGTGGTGGTGCATGCCTGTAATCCCAGTACCTGGGATGCTGAGACAGGAGGAGTGTGGGTTCTGGGAGAGCCTCAGCAATTTAGCAGGGCCCTCAGCAACTTAGCAAGACTCTGTTGCAAAATAAAAAGGACTGCAGGTATAGCTTGGAGGTAGGATGCCCCTCGGTTTAATCCCCAGTACCACAAGAAAAAAGAAAAAAAAAAAAAAAGTGGCAAAGCCACACTGGAAAGTGCAGACTGGAGGCCACGTGCCGGGGCACGAGCAGTGGGCCCGCATGTCAGATGCTACCCCAGGAGCCAAGGCGGACACCCCACAAGGCGTGTCCACAGCTGGCAGGGTACTTCGCACAGTACTCAGCGCCATTCATCTTGACAGTTCGATAAGTGAAACGGCATCTACAGAAGGGGAGAAAATGTTTGCAAACCATGCATCTGAAAGGGGCTAATACACAGAATATACAAGGGGCTCAAACAACTCAAAAGCAGAAAAGCAAATAACCTGACTTAAAAATGAGTAAAGGGCTGGGTGTGGTGGCCGACACCAGTAATTCCAGTACCTGGGAGGCTGAGACAGGAGGATCACAGGTTCGAGGGCAGTCTCAGCAAGTAGTGAGACTTTTAGCAACTTAGTGAGACCCTGTTTCCAAATAAAAATAAAATAGGGCTAGGGGTGTAGTTTGGAGGTAGAATGCCCTGGGTTCAATCCCCAGTGCCACAAAAATAAACAAACAGATTTTGAATAAAGCAGATTACTCTTTATAATTCAGGTGGGTCTTATCCAGTGAGTTGAAGGACTTAAGAGAAAAAGGACTGACGTTCCCCAAGAGAGAGGGGATTTTGCCTCCACATGGCTTTGGGGCTGTGTTCATCAGCTCTTCCCTGTTGGCCGACCCTGCAGAATTTGGACTTGGCCAGCCTACACAACTGTGTGAGTCAACTCCTTAAAATAAATCCCCCTCTCTCTCCCTACTCAATCTATTTCTCTGGAGAAGCCTGACTAATAAACCACTACTGCCCCCACACCTCGGCCACCACAGCAAACAAGATGACACAGTTTGTGTCAACAAAATCCTGATCAGTGTGGTGTGCAGGGAAGAGGCAACACTGACTCCACGCCAGGAACATTCTCACGGACAAGTGCACTCACACTGCCTGCCAACGACCTCCAGGAACAGCCGACCCCAGTGAGCCACTGCTCTTGTGGAGGTGGGTCTTCTAGGCAGGATTTGTGAGAAGGAAAATCCTTTAAAATGGAACAGTAGCATGCATGAGGCCGCAGGTTGAAATACCAAGACAAAGAAAGTCAGAAAGAGAAGAGAGGAGAGGAGAGGGAAGAGCAGGAGTAAGTCAAGCTCTGAATAGATATTCAAGCTCAATGCAGACCCTCATACCACTTTGAACTTGGGGACTACACGATTCTTCAGAGCAAAGTGTGCCTTCTGTGAGTTTCTGGAAGGAGAAATTAACATTCATCCCCACTGTCCTGGTCAGGACAATCCAAGCTCAAGAAGCAACAACGAAGGCTCTAAGCAGAGAACCTGGCTATGGGTTGGGCTCCAGGACGGAGTCCATTGCTTTCTGAACATCAGGCAGAGCAAAGAACAGGGCTCGACAAGTTTGGCTAGTGGGGCCTCAGGGATACAAGTACAAATCACAAATATCCTGGTTCCAAGGTCACAGAACTGTCACTGCACATCTGTCTTGCTCACAACTAAAACCCAGGACAATGGTTCGATACCCACCGATCTGTCCCCGGCATTGTGCAAGGAGGAGAAGCAGTAAGGGTAAAGTTAGATGGGAAACAACAACCAAGAAAACAAACACTGAGCTTCTGAACAGCACAAACGCACAGCTGGCTCAAAACCACCAGAGGCGAGATGAAGTCTCTGCTTCCTAGAGATGCTCTGAGAAGCCTTTAATGCAAAACACAAAACAAAACAGATGCAAATCTTAGCCCTGAATGCTCCGACCAGCATGATTAGGCCTCCCATTTGTGGCCATCAGCTCTCCAGATGAGATACTAAAGAGAACAAAGAGCAGCTGGGTACGGCGGCCCACACCTGTAATCCCAGTACTTCAGAGGCTGAGAAGGAGGATGGCAAGTTCAAGACCAGCCTCCGTAACTCAGTCAGACTTGCTGAGACCCTGTTTTCAAATGAAAAAATAAAAAGGGCTGAGGGTGAAGCTTGGAGGTAGAAAACCTCTGGGCTCAACCTCAAGAAGGAAGGGAGGAAAAAGCAAAATGGCAAATGTAAAAAACATAAATTCTACTACTGTGTGTGTGTGTGTGTGTGTGTGTGTGTGTGTGTGTCACTAGGGGTTGAACTCAGAAGCATTCTACCTCCAAGGGACACTCTAGCCCTATTTCATTTTTTATTTGGAAACAGGGTCTCACTAAGTTGCTGAGAGCTTCTCTAAATTACTAAGGCTGGCTTCAAACCTGCCAACTTATTAAGACCCTGTTTCAAAATAAAAGAATAAAATCGGGCTGGGGGTGTAGCTCAGAGGTAGAATGCCCCAGGGTCCCATCCCTAGTAGTACCATATACACACACACACACACAAAAGAACACTCAACATAGCAAAGCCGTCAGTTTACTAAGTTGCTGAGGCTGGCCTCAAATTTGCGATCCTCTTGTCTCAGCCTCCCAAGTACTAGGATTACAGGCGTGTGCCACTGCACCTGGCTTGGTTATTTTATAAAATTTCTCTTTCCAATTATACATTGCTAGGATAGAAGATCAATTTATATGTGACGTTGTATCTCACATCCCTGCTAAACTTGCTTATTAGCTCTTGTTGCCTTTCCACAGATTCCTTGGACTTTTCTATGCAGATAATCATGTCTGCAAAGAGAAACAGTTTTATGCTCCCTTTCTGATCGTAAGACTTTTATTTCGTTTTTGAATGGTCTAGTATAAGGCGTTTACATCAGGACAGTGTAACTAATCAATCCTTGATCTGTGGCCTCTAAGGGCTGGCTAAATTTTGTAACAAAAACAATGAGACTAGCCCGGGCGTGGTGGTGCACACTTGTAATCCCAGTACTTGGGAGGCTGAGACAGGAGGATCACAGGTTCAAGGACAGCCTCAGCAAATAGTGAGACTCAGCAACCTAGCGAGACCCTAATAAAAATAAAATAGGGCTGGGGGTGGAGCTTGGAAGTAGAATGCCTCCGGGTTCAATCCCCAGTAAAACACACACACACACACACACGCGCGTTTTTCAAACATAAAACTTTGAGAAAATGAACAGTTATCATCCCTTATGGAATACTTTCCCTACACTGTCTCATTTGATCTTCACCACGGTCTACAAGACTCCAAATCCCTGAAGAAGGATCGTGGGCTGTGGGAGGCCAAGCAATGCACTCACTGTCCAGCAGCAGACCTCTCATGACCGGGCTTGGTCTCCCCACCATAAGAGCTGTCCTTCCCCCATTGGCTTGCTGTGCAGGCCTGGACACGGGCAGAGCTGCTCTCTGCCAGCTGATGCTAGTGAAGCAGATGGAAAACCAGGATGCAGACAGGCGCCCAACACCTCGGGATCAGGAAAGCGCCGGGAGGGATCCCTGAGCAAGCTTGTCACTTTACAAGAGCACAGGTGAGAGATTCGGTGGGTGCTTGAAGGTCTAACACGTTGGGGATAGTATTTGGCACCTTCTTGCTAATTTTTAAACTCAGGTTGTGCAAGTCTGATGGTTGAATTAAGAGTCTGTATGTAACCTTGGACTCCTACTTCTTTTCTGTCAGTTCTCTGTTTTTTTATCCATAAAATGGGAGTAATAATTGCACCTACTTTGGAGGACTGTGAGAATTAGTATGCAAACTACTAAGAACAGGAGCCAGCAAACGACAGGCCCCTGCCTGTTTCTGTAAGTTTCACTGGCACGCTGTCACACTTGCTCATTACGTGTTGTCCTTGCTGCTCAGGTGCTGCAGCAGAGACCAGACAGCACACAAAGCCTAACTACTCAAGAGCTGGACCTTTATAGGAAAATTAACCCCGGCTTACAGTGATGCCTAGAACACATTAAGTACTCAAAAACTTACCAATTATTACCCAAATTCACCTTCAAAATGATAAATTTGAGAGCCAGGAGTGGTGGCTCACACCTGTAATCCCAGTACTTGGGAAGCTAAGACGGGAGGATCACAGGTTCAAGACCAGCCTTAGCAACTAATTGAGGACCTCTGCAACTTGGTATGATCCTGTCTCAAAATAAAAAATAAAATAAGACCCAGGGGGCGGGGGGGGGGGGGGTTCAGAGTATAACTGGTTCAATCCCCAGTATCTCTCTCTCTCACACACACACACACAGATTGCCAACATCTTTAAGTAACTGAGTATCACTAAGTGAAAATGTGCAATATATGCAATATAATCTCACTGTTACAAAACAACTAGACAAACAGAGCTAAATTAGTAAGGGAATGTCACTTTTATTTTATGTTATTTTTTTCTGG
>PVLC010012974.1:0-42862 GCA_004027655.1 Graphiurus murinus | reverse complement strand
GTACTGGGGATGGAACTCAGGGGCATCTTACCTCCGAGCTATACCCTCAGCCCTATTTTTTATTCTTTATTTTGAAACCGGGTCTCACTAAGTTGCAGAGTGCCTCACTAAGCAGCTGAGGCTGGCCGCGAACCCGGATCCTCCGGTCTCAGCCTCCCGAATGCTGGGATTACAAGCGTGCGCCACCACGCCCGGCTTCTGGCTTACCATCTCTTAATAAATAAAAATGACTTCCTGTCTGCCAGATGCTATTCTAAGTAATCCCAAAGTAGGTGTAGGTATTATCTCCACTTTACAATGGAGCTGAGGCATAGAGAAGCCAAGTTGCCATGAGGCCGTGTAGCTAGGAAGTGCTGGGCCAGGGCTCAGCCTGAGGCAGAAACTTGACCACCTTTAGCCACAGTGTGCTTGTGCCCCGAGAGGGAGGAGGCCCTGATCTGAAGGTGGACAGAGGCTTCTGGGTGCAGAGGTAATAGAGGGCGAATCTGGTGGCCAGTCAGGTGCTGCCACCCTGTAAAGCTTGTGCATTGTATACACAGGAGTGGCTGTGTCACTCTAGCCACATCCTTTGAAATCCATTACCTGTGACAGCGAGGACCGCAGAGGTGCACGACTCAGGGTGTTTTTGGATGTCTGCCTTTGTATTCCGATGGCACACATACCTGATGATGATATGACTGAGGACTTCCAATGGGTCCGTTTCCGTGCTAAGCCCTTTACCTGGATTATCTCGCTTAACCCTCCCAACCCTGGGAGGAGGCCACAGTCAAGAGGAGACCAGGCATAGGAAGGTTAAGTGGCTCACCCAAGATCAAACTGTGTGACAGCTGGGCTGGAGCCCAAGTCAGCCCAGTCCCAGGCCCGTGCTCTCTCCCTACTCTACTGCCATGCAGAGGGATGGGCGCTTTGGCAGTTTTCAACAGGCTGAAGGTTTTTACCAGTTTCTTAAGATTTGCACTTTTATGTTGCATGTCCTCGAGTCAGGAAAATAATGATGGCAGTCCTGGAGCTGTCCTTTGTAAGAGAACCTGCATCCTTAGGTATGTCTATGGAAGAAACCTGGATGCGATGCTCCCTGACCAGGGTATGGCTACAGGAAGCCAGGGCCACTTGGTGAAGAGCAGAGCCTCATTCTGAACTGTGGCCTGAACAGATGGTTCTGGGAGGGGTTTTATGGAGCAGCTTGTTGACCACACAGAATCACTCAGTAAACCCTGTGGAGGCCTGTCATGTACTATTGCTCATTTAGTCTCATGCTTTTGAGGGGGAGAGGGAGAATGGAGAGGCAGTAAGGAAAACTAAGTCGTTCAGGTGATTCCATCTGCCTTCCCGCTCAGCTCGTATTCATCCCTGGGGAGGTATGATGGAGTTGTGAATCTATATTGGCTCAGTTTCTGTGCAGCTTTCCAAATGCAGGCATTCTGACCCGCTGAGTGAGGCATGCGATTTGTATATAGTTCGACTTGAATTCAAGCTGATCGTTGTGCTCAGTTGAGCTTCACCAAAGCTGGAGGAAATACTGCACTGGCCTTGTTGAGAGCCCATATGTTTGCTTCCTGAGGGATTTTGGGGGGTGATTTTGAACTAATACTGGATTTCTTTCCTTACACACTTGCTCTAGAATCTACCCCTCTCTTACTCTATTGACAAATCACTCAGTTCTTTGTCATCATGTGAATGGGCGCTTGGCTGGGCTGTGAGTGGGCTGCCTGGGAGTGCTGCCTGGGCCTCAATTGGTGATGTGCTTCTGTAGTTGTCCCTCCACTCCTGGCTTCTGAATGGGAATCCACAGGCCAAGCTCCTCATGGCCGTTGTCCTCACCAGATGCTGTTGCCTACGTGTTTTGTTCCAAAGAGGCCGCTTTTGCTGTGACCTCACCCTTGGGCATCCTTCTGATGACCTGAGCGTTAGTGGTGGCAGTCTTTGCGTAGCCCAAGAGCCCTGCCGGGAGAAATAGCAGCTGAGGAATCTGCTGGAGGCCCCTGGAGTGTATGCGGCTGCACGAAGGCTCTCCTGATCTTGCTCAACTCTTCTCTGCGTTACAGTAGCTCCTGTGTAGTGCGATCAGTTCCTGTTCTGGATGCCTGGATCAACCCAGAGAAGGTTTCTCAACCTCGCCACCACTGGCAATTGGGGCTGGATGATTCTTTGTCCTGGGGTAGGGTGGGGCGTCCTGTGCATTGTAGGATTTTGAGCAGCGTCCCTGGCCCCCACTCACTGGGTACCAGTAGCATTCCTCTCCTCCAAGAAACCATGGCATTCAAAAATGTCTCCAGAGGGGACAATCGGGAGTTACTGCTTAATAGTTTGTTTGGGGTGGTGGGAAAAATTTGTGAGACAGTGGTACGTTGTGAATATACTTGATGCTGCTGAATTGTATGCTTAATCAAGATGGCAAATTTATGTTGTACATTCTATCACAATTTTTTTTTGTACTAGAAATTGAATTCAGGGATATTCTACCTCTGAGTTATACCTCCAGTCCTATTTTTTATTTTGAAACAGGGTCTCACTAAGTTGTGGAGGGCCTTACTAAGTTGCTGAGGCTGGCCATGAAACTGATCCTCCTGTCTTAGCCTCCTAAGTACTGGGATTACAAGTGTGCGCCACCATGCCTGGCTTGTTTTAGCCATTTTTAAGTGTGCAGTTGAGCAAAAATTAGTACTACTTTAGCAATATTGTACAACTATCACCACCACTCTGTTTCCAAACCTTCCTCACCTGAAACAAACTCTGCCACCATTAAGCAGTCACATCCCACTCAGTCCTCCTGGCCCCTGCAGACACCATTCTTCTTTCT
Organism: Graphiurus murinus; assembly: GCA_004027655.1. Lineage (NCBI taxonomy): Eukaryota > Metazoa > Chordata > Mammalia > Rodentia > Gliridae > Graphiurus > Graphiurus murinus. Next base: position 40,062 of record PVLC010012974.1, on the reverse strand, counting down.
GTCTGCCAATTTTATTTTGTTATTATTTTCCTTAAGCATTCATCAGTCAGTAAGGAAGCCGAAGGATTATTTTGACTCCTTTATGGATATAGGATCAGTTCTCTCAAGAAACAAAAGAACAAAATGTAGTTGATATAGTGTGTGTGTGTTTTATTGGAGATTGAACCTGAACCCAGGGGCATTCTACTTCTGAGCTACACCCCCAGCCCTTTTTATTTTTTGGTTTTGAAACAGGGTCTCTCTAGATTGTTGAGAGTCTTGCTGCTTTGCTGATGCTGTCCTTGAACCTGTGATCCTCCTGTCTTAGCCTCCCAAGTGCTGGGATTACAGATGTGTACCAAGCCTAGCTTATATTGGCTTTTAACACCCCTCCCCCCCCCCTTTTTTTCCTTTTGGTTTTGGGAATTAGCTGAAGACCTTGTACATGCTAAGCAAGAGCTCTTCCACTGAGTTGTACCTTCAGCCCCCTTTAAAAATTTTTTGATGCAAGTGATATAACCTCTGGAGGGGATTTGGCAATATCCAGCAAGATTTCAATTGTATTTACTGATTGACCTAATAATTCTACTTCTATGTGTTCATTCCAAAGTTACACTGGCAAAAATATTAATAAATGTATGCAATAGGCTATTTGTTTTTGGCACTAATTATAATAGCAAAAGCCTGGAAAGAGCTCACGTGCCCATATGTAGAATATTGGTGAATAAATTACTACATCTATGCAATGGAGTACCCTGCGGCTCTGTGCAGTAAGGACGGGCTCTGTATTGTGATTTGGAGTGTCTAGAGCTTCACTGGCCAGGGCTGGAGCCAGTAGCCACATGGATCAGATGCCCAGGCTGATACATTCATTCTATGAATTAAAACTATATTAAAAGGATGTGAGACAATAATGCACCAATAAAAGCACATTAAAAAAGAGAATCAGGAAAAATAAGATATGATCAAACTATTAAAAATTCAGTTCTCCTGTGATCTCAGAAGGTTCTATTGGTCTGTGCCAGTCTAGAATGATATGTATCATATAACACTGTTTATCTATGGGGGGTGTGAACATATAAAGACACACGTATATATTCCTAATACCTATGCATACCTACATACACTTGTTTGTTAAAAATGGAAGAATAAGCCAAAAACTAATAATTAAAATGGTTATCCTAATGGGGGTGGGGGAGGGAGGGAAAGGAAAAACTGGAAGAAAGAGACTAGGGTGGGAACATCCCTGGATGTACCTTGTTATGTGGATTAGATTTTGGAACCAGACAAATGTTTTATATAATTATAAAGTAAAAACTCAGCCAGGTGTGGTGGTGCACACCTGTAATCCCAGTACTTGGGAGGTTCAGACAGGATGATCACCCTAATACAACACACACACACACACACACACACACACACACACACACACATACACAAAGTAAAAACTCAAGATATGCTTCCTCTACCAAACCCAAAACAAAACAAAAAAAACCCTCTTGAAAAGTCTACCTGTGCACCTCATGCTGGGACAGAAGTGAGGACCTGCAGCTACATGCGGTCATCCTTCACAAGCCAGTGAAAAGCTGGCTCCCACCACCCCCCTGTGCAGACTGCAGCCCCATCAGCATTTTAACCTGATATACTAAAATTATTAACTTTATAGTAACAGCCTATGAAACCTAAGAAAACAACATACACCAACAAATCTAGGTTTTGCTGTGAGAATTTACTTTGTGTGTGTGTGTGTGTGTGGTACTGAGGATTGAACCCAGGTTTAGTCTACCTCCAAGCTATACCCCTAGCCCTATTTTTTATTTTTAATTTTGAAACAGGGTCTCACTAAGTTGTGGAGGGCCTCACCAAGTAGCTGAGGCTGGCTGCAAACCTGTGATTCTCCTGTCTCAGCCTCCGAAGTACTGGGATTACAAGTGTACACCACCATAGCCAGCCTTTTTTTGTTTGTAAACTCTGAAGATGATATTGCAGTAGTTATTTAAAGAGTGTGTCTTCTTGGATTGAACCCAGGAACATTCTACCTCTGAGCTACACTCCCAGCCATTTTTTAATTTTTTATTTTGAAACGGGGTCTTGCTGGGTTGCTGACAGTTTTGCTACTTTGCAGGGGCTGTCCTCAAACCTGCGATCCTCCTGTCTCAGCCTCCCAAGTACTGGGATTACAGGCATGCACCACCATGCCCAGCGTATTTAAAGATTTTTAAGGAAATCTCCACGTGATAATTTTAGTTCCATTAAAACATATAACAAATGAGGAGGAAATATGTCTTTTGCTTTTTAGCAGGAGGATCTCCAGGGGAATGAATGGCAAGAAGGGCACTGACAGTGCCAGGTGGTCAGCTCGGGAATTCAGTGGCCGGGCTGCTGTTGGCCACTGCCCGGGCTGATACGTCTTTGAACGACTGCAAACTTCTGGCTGAATTCCAAGCACACCTGACCTTACTTTATGACTTTGGGTGGGAAGGGAGGGAGACTGAGGTACACAGGGAAGGGGTGATCGACATGTACTTCCTGCTTTGCACAGAAGAACTGGAATGACTGGCCCCTTGAGGCTGCACGTGATCCTGGTCAAATGGAGGGCGCATGATTCAGGCCTCTTCAGAGCTGGAGGAAGCCTCGTTGCAAGACATTGAGGCTCAGTCAGTAGAATGGCTTGCCCAGGGAGAGTGGCTGATATGGGACCAAGACTATGAGTAGCTACCATTTGCAACCTTTCTAGATGCCAGAAACTGCTACCGGGTTCTCTCACTGACTCAGTTGCCAGGTGGTACTGGATAGGTAGTGTTGTTTCTTGTTACAGAAGTCAGTATAACTGAACCTGCTGTAGCACACCTGATTCTAAGAAGTGGAGGAGCCAGGGTCCAAGTCCAGCCCGTTCTCGGGACAGCTGTGCTTCACACGGTTTCCTGACTTAGTCTACTTCCAATTGGTCAGCAGTACTGCTGCAGAGAGAAGATACCCACTGTGCCAGGAAGTTCCATGTTTCCTTGACATTGGTTCTGTTAATTATTTTGTGTTATAAATTATCCTCTGGTGGGCTTGAGCCCATGCACTTTATGGGGTACTCTACTGATCCTTTCCAGGTTCGTTCTGAGCTCAGTCATTTGAAGACTGAACAATAGACTTGTCCAAAATAATAGCCTAGCATGTTTCTTTCCTCCTCCTCCTCCTCCTCTTCAATGTACCTTTATTGGTGCATTGTAGTTTCACATCGCAATGAAGTTTGAAGTGACAGGAGAGCCTAGCACTTTTCTTACAGGTGGCTCTGGAGTCCCACAGACCTGGGTTGAAATGCCAGCTCTTGCACTCTCTTAAGTGCGTCATTTTGAACAAGGCACCTGGCCTCTCCAAGATTGAGTTTCCTCATCTGTAAACTGTGGTGACAGTCAATGGGTGTTTGAAATCTCTAGTTATCTCTTCTCAGTTTTTGTGCAGGAAGACAAGAAGAAAAGATTTCCGTTCTATGTGACGACTAATGTAAATAGGCGCTGTGTTCTTCCCAAAGATGGAGAGTGCCAGTGATCTCTGCTCTTCAGACACGTGGGTCCCTGAAGCCGTTGATGCAGATCAGCTGAGGGTAGTTAGCGGGACTGAGAGGGGTGGGCTTGCTACTCATCACTGGGATTTGACACAGGTGTGTCTGCTCCAGATGGGACTGGAGAGGCACAGGGAAGATGTGTGCTTCTGACCAGCTGGATGTGGGCTCCATAGGTACCATCTTGGTCCTGATATGCAGACGGGTGTTGATCTGGGAATTGATTCTCAAAAGTCACCACTTGTGCAGCTCTCCAGCCTCGAGAGAGTGGCAGGCTCTGTGCAGCACAGGCTGGGAGAGGGCAATGCCCGGGGTGACTGGGCACTTGCTGGCAGCCCATGCCCACCCTCTGGAGGTGTCACCCATGTCATTCCCACCCTGTGTCTCAGGGGAAAAGGCCAATGTCCATGCTACCTTTCAAGTCCAGATGTACCACTGGGGCTCAGCTGTCTGTAACACACACACCTCCACCTTGCAGATATGTTCACCCTGGAACACAAGACACAGCCAATTAGGAGGAGACCAGGTCATTTTCCAGCTCAGTGAAGAGTCTCTTCAGAGATGCCCAAAGCCCTAGGACTAGTTTGGTTGTACAGGGCTGGAGTGTAGGAGGGTTGAAGGAAGGAAAGCCTCCTGCTGCGTGCTGCCATGGGGAGGACTGTCCTCCTGAGAGGACAGGTCTAAGAGTCCTGCCTTAAGGAGAAAGGAAAGAGTGTGTCAGTTCCAGGGGAGTCGGAAAGGAAAACCTCCATCAGGCCGCAGAAGACCTGAGGGGTGTTCAGATCCAATACCAGAAAGGTCCAAACTAATCCCAGCTACTTCAGAGGCTGAGGTAGGAGGATTGCAAGTTTGAGGCCAGCCTGCAGCAAGATTCTCAGCACCTTAGAGAGATCCTGTCTCAAAATAAAAAATGAAAAGGGCTGGGGGTTGTAGTTCAGTAGTAGAGTACCCCTGGGTTCAATCCTCAGTACCACCAAAAAAAAAAAGCCAAACAACAACAACAAAAACCAATGAAACAGATAACAAATTAGATACTAAATAACAAAGGTGTTATTTGTATAATTGTTTTAATTGGTGAATCAAAATTCAATCTGGCAGGTGCCTTGCACCCTGGGCTCTGCTCCAGATCCCTGCGTCCTGGAGCTCTTGCTTACCCTGCTGGTTGGGCTGCATCCTCTGGTCCCTGTTCTAGAAGCCCCTGGCAGTGTGTCCATTAGCCCAGCATACTGCGTTACCCCTGGTTCACCTCCTATCTCATTAGACTGGGTTCTTGAAAACAGAGATTGACCCACATCCCCAGTGCCTGGCACTACCCACTACCTGGCGCATGTGGGTCACACTGAGGATTTGAAAGGGAGAGAGAGATCAGAAAAGGAAGCAGGCCCTACATTTTCCTCTTTAGCTTTCCTTTGTGAGTGCTTCTGTGATCCTTACGCCTGTGTATTCAAGACTCTTATGAGTGTTTTTACTGCCACCTCCAAATCAGTTTCTAAGCCTATCTCTCAAGCTGGTTTCTTTTTCTGTGGACCTGTGTCCCTCTTTCTCCTCCAACCCTTGCTTCTCTGGCCCATGTCCAGTGCTTGGCTTTCCCACGGCCCCTTTCCTTCTGCAACCCTTAGTTTTCCTCTTTTAGTCTCTAGTTCTCCTAAACATTTCCTCAAGTTCATTAGCCTAAGAAATACCCACAATCTGCAGTGCTCTGGGCACCTAGGACATGCCCTGTGTTGGAGGAGGCGTGGCTAGATCTCCAATCTACACCAACCTTTCTTCTAGCACCAGTTTCCTCTGTCCTGTTGGACACTTTGAACTTTTGTTTTGTTTTTTTTTTTTTTGCAGAAATGGGGATTGAACTCAGGGGCATTCTACCTCCGAGCTATGCCCCCAGCCCTATTTTTTTTATTTTTTATTTTGAAACAGGGTCTCACTAAGTTGCAGAGTGCCTCACTAAGTAGCTGAGGCTGGCCATGAACCCAGATCCTCCGGTCTCAGCCTCCCAAATGCTGGGGTTACAAGTGTGCGCCACCACGCCCAGCTTTACTTTGAACTTTGAACTCATTACACATCCTGGTAGGTGGGGAAGAGGGATTGATATTGATTGATTGGCATTCAAGGCCTTCTGCCACCTGCTCATCGTCTACATTTCCCGTCACGCCCTGTGGCTCCCTTTCATGCATTCTGTATGTTCAAGCCATCATTCCCAGCCTCTTCCTCTGTCATCACCTGGCTTCCCACCAGAACAGCCTTCCCTTCCCCCAAGTGCTCATGTTCAAATCTTATTCTTTGTGACTTAGCTCAGATGCCAACTCCTCCAGGAAGCCTTCCCTCTCTTACTGGGTACACATTTGAGTGACTGTGGGGCGTCACCACTGCCAGGGAGACAATGCTTGCATTGATGAGCTTGCTTCTTACATACGGTATGTGTCCTCTTTTTGCTTCTCTGCATCCCATTTCTGGTCTAATTCTTTAGAGCCATCTCTGGGCCCTGTGCAGGATCAGTTGCAGTAGACTCTGAAGAAGTTAATGCTTAATTGAGCACTTACTTCATGCCTTCTCCTAAGCTAAGCTTTTTCCAGTTTTTATCTCAATCCTCTCAAGATTTTTATTTTTATTTTTATTTTTTTTGGTACTTTCTAATTTTTTTTTTTTTTTTTTTTTTTTTTTTTTTTTTTTTTTTTTTTTTTTTTTTTTTTTTTTTTTTTTTTTTTTTTTTTTTTTTTTTTTTTTTTTTTTTTTTTTTTGCGATACTGGGGATTGAACTCAGGGGCATTCTACCTCCTAGCTATACCCCCAACCCTATTTTTTATTCTTTATTTTGAAACCAGGTCTCACTAAGTTGCAGAGTGCCTCACTAGGTAGCTGAGGCTGGCCGTGAACCTGGATCCTCCCGTCTCAGCCTCCCAAATGCTGGGATTACAAGTGTGCGCCACCACGCCCGGCTGGTACTTTCTAATTCTGAGCTACACCACCAGCCCTATTTTATTTTGAAACAGGATCTTGCTAAGTTGCTGAGAGTCTTTCAACATTGCTGAAACTGTCCTTGAACCTGCAATCCTCCTGTCTCAGCCTCCCAAGTACTGAGATTAAAGGCATGTACCACTGCACCTGGCAAGAATCTTTTTTTTTTTTTTTTTTTTTTTTTTTAGTATGTGGTACTGGGGATTGAACCCAGAGGCATTCTACCTCTGAGCTACACTCTCAGCCCTTTTTATTTTTATTTTTGTTTTGAAACAGGATCTTGCTAGGTTGCTGAGAGTCTTGCTACTTGTTGAGGCTGTCCTTGCAATCCTCCTGTCTCAGCCTCCCAAGTACTGGGATTACAGGTGTGCACCATGCCTGGCTTTACAATAGCCCTTTAATCGAGATATTGTTAGTAGCCAGAGAGAAATATTTTTCAGAGGGGAAACTAAGGCTGAGAGAGACAGCAACTTGCGCAGGTCACACAGCTAGCCGGTAGCAGACCTGAGTTCATGCCTAGGCTCTTCTGTTCTTTAACTACAATGTTATGTGACCTGAGTGAATGAGATGGATGCATCTCTCAAAACAGGACACATAAAAGCCATTGGGGCCGGGCGTGGTGGCGCACGCTTGTAATCCCAGCATTCGGGAGGCTGAGACCGGAGGATCCGGGTTCTCGGCCAGCCTCAGCTACCTAGTGAGGCACTCTGCAACTTAGTGAGACTCGGTTTCAAAACAAAGAATAAAAAATAGGGCTGGGGGTGTAGCTCGGAGGTAGAATGCCCCTGAGTTCAATCCCCAGTACCGCAAAAAAAAAAAAAAAAAAAAAAAAAAGCCATTGGGGATATAAACTTCTGACACTGCCACTAATTCAGAAAGAACACTGTGTGTGTGTGTGTGTGTGGTGGTACTGGAGATTGAACCCAGGGGAATGAATTCTACCCCAAGCTACACCCTCAGCCCTTTATATTTTTTGTTTTGAAACAGGGTCTTGCTAGATTGCTGAGAGTCTCACTACCTTGCTGAGGCTGTCCTCGAACCTATGATCCTCTTGTCTCAGCCTCCCAAGTACTAGGATTACAGGTTGCACCACCACACCTGCTCTCTTTTTACTTTTTAAATCCTGTGTCCAGTGGGTTTTAATCTTTACTAAGGATAGCTTGCAGCAAGGGCACCATCAAGACTAGGCAGAGAAGGGAGGGGCCAGGCAGCCTGAAAGATACCACGGTGACTTCTCATGACAGGGCATTTCAAGGTGCCTCATCCAAGTAGATGGGAGCCTGGGGTGTTGCAGAAAGACAGCAACATTGGTTGCCCCTTTTGTTTCTGCACTCCCCCCACCCCAATCCTTAGAGAGTAATGACTGTTGGGTTCTATTCTGAATACTCTGAACCCCGAGAGATGAATCCATCCCATTGAAGGACCTCTGCTGTGGTAGAAAGATTGAGACTTACGAACAATCTTAACCTTCAGAAAAAAAGGTTAATGTGATTCTGAGAGACACTGGATTTTACTTTTGAAGTTGGGAGAGGGAGAAGCCCTGACAGCTCCTGATTGCAAAAGAGCTCTTGAACCTTGGCTGCTTAGTCCCCCACACCCCCAAACTTGGGAGGCTTGGTTTGTAGGGACTTGTTTGTAAGCTGGGATGTTTTGGCATCCCTTTTGCCCTGGCAGGAATTAGCTGAGGTTTGAAGCTTGTGAAGGAGGTGATTAGAAGCTTTGTGGCCACAGCAGCCTCTCCTTAAATGAGTGAGGAGCCAGCAGATATCTCCCTGCATGGAGCTGTCTGGACAGCTGCAGCCCTGGACTGGTAGAGTAAATACCTGAGCAGGTACTAAGGGGCCTGTTGTACCCTGCACTTTATGCAGAGTCATTTAGTTTTTGCTGCAGACCTGTCTTGCAGCTAAGGAAACAGACATTCAAAACAGCTATAATTTGCCCAGGGATGCAAAGCTGAGAGGTACCTCTTAACTATTGTCTGATACTGGGTATGGGAAATCAATTAGCAGGTACACATAGAGTCACGTTGCTGGGGAGAAGAAAGGACTGATCTGAGCTCAGGAGGTATTTCTCTGTTCTTGCTGCAGGCTTGCACCTGTGCACAGATGCCCAAAACCTGCAGGGACCACCTTTTATTGAAGAGAGGCCATCTGGTTAGCTAAGGCCTGGCTGGTAAAGAAGATGTGGTGTATAATGATAGGGAGGCAGAGGATGGGAGACTCTGTGTGTCTCAGCTTCTCTGTGGTGGATGGGGTGAGCCTTTCTAAATCAGTAAAAAAAAAAAAAAGAGATCATGATTTAGAAATTGAAACCATAGACTTGGAGGATGTTACACCCAGAAGGGGTGTCAGAGAGAATTTAAGGTTTTATTTGCTTGCTTTACAGACATGGAAAACTGAAGCTCAGTGGGGAATGCAGTGTGCTTTAGATGACAGTGACCTGGCCCCAAACCAAGACAGCATACTGGTCCAAACCAGGCCTGGGACATGGGGCTGTCTTATTTATTTATTTATTTAATTTTTGTGGTGCTGGTGATTTATCCCAGGGGCATTCTATCTCTGAGCTACACCCCAGCACTATTTTATTTTTAATTTGGAAATAGGGTCTTGCTAAGTTGATGTAAGCCTCACTAAGTTGCTGAGGCTGGTTTCAAACCTGCAATCCTGTTTCAACGTCCCAAGTACTGGAATTACAGGTGTGCACCACCATGCCCAGCTTAACATGGGGCTTTAGAAAATGAACAGAGTTGAATGGGTCAGGTACGTAGGAGGGCTAGGCAGTGGATTAATCTATATTTTTGAGAAATTTTCCAGTAAGGAGAGAGCTGGAAGGCAGCTAGGCCAAGCTAAGATCTGTGTGATACAGGGGCCTAGGTATCTTTAGAGATGGAAAATAGTCCATGGTGGAGGGGGGGCCAGTGCTGCAGAAGAAGGAAGAGGAAGGGTAATCCTGGGATGGGAGTCCTTTCCCTACTCCAGATGGGGTCCAGCGTTCAGACAGCACTGTGTAAGGTGGAGTTCCTGTGAGCTGACAGCTGGCTCTTCCCTCTGCCTCCCCCTGCAGGTGATTGCGGTGGTAATGGACATGTTCACAGACATCGACATCTTCAGAGACCTGCAGGAGATAAGTAGGGAACAGGGAGTGGCTGTGTACATCCTTCTGGACCAGGCTCTGCTCTCCCACTTTTTGGACATGTGCAAGGATCTGAAAGTTCACCCTGAGCAGGAAAAGGTTTGTGCTGTACTATTTCCAGTCTCACCACTGTCAACAAATATGAGAGAGTGTCTGTGATCTACAACACGAGGTGGTCGGTGGTGGTGTCCCATTTAAAGTGAGGGAACTGAGGCCAGGAGCGGAGTCATTTACTCAAAGTCTCACAGAATGTGAGCCACGCCCATGGCCTCCCAGTTCCATTCCTAGGTTTCTACCCAAGAGAAATGAAAACACGTGTCCACACTAAGACTTGTGTATGAATGTTTATGGAAGTGTTATTCATATTAGCCAAAGGATGGAAACAATCCAGTGCTCATCAGCTGATAAATGAATAAACAATGGGCTATCTGTTCACACAATAGAATATTGTTCAGCCATCAAAAGGAGTAAAGTATTGACACATGTTACAATATGGAAGAATCCCAAAACATGCTAATTGAAGGAAGCCAGTCACAAAATACCACATATTATATAATTTCATTTATATGGCAGCAGGTGGTGCATGCCTGTAAGCCCAGTACAAGGGAGGCTAAGACAGTAGGATTGCAGGTTGGAGGCCAACCTTGGCAATTTAGTGAGGCCCTCAGCAACTTAGTAAGATCCTGTTTCTAAATAAATAGAACTGGGGGTGTAGCTTGGAGGTAGAATGCCCCTGGGTTCAATCCCTAGTACCCAAAGCAAACAAACACCCCCTCCCAAAAAAAAGCCTCAAAAAGCATTTATATGAAAGACCAGAATAGAGACAGAAGGTAAATGAGCTTTAGAGTGGAGGGGTGGGGTGATAGCTAAGGGGTACAAACTCTCTTTTTAAGGCCATGAGAATGTTCTTACATTGACTGTGATGATGGTTGCACATACCCATGAATGTACATGAAAACCACACAAGTAGCCAGGTGTGGTGATGTACACCTGTAATGCCAGTACATGGGAGGCTGAGACAGGAGGATTGCAAGCTGGAGGCCAGCCTGGGAAACTTAGCAAGACCCTGTCTCAATTTAAAAAGGCCTGGATGTATAGCTCAGAAGATGCCCCTGGAACCAATCCCCAGTACCATGCGTACAAGCCACGGAGGTGCACACTAAGTAGGTGACTTGAATGATATTTGGATGATATCTTGACTAAACTATTGAAAAGAAAGGAAACGAAATGGTGGTCAGGCCTCAAAACCGTGGCCCTTGCTAACGAGAGCACAGATCAGCTCCCTGGCTGAGGCCTGGAGGTGGCCTCAGAAGCCGCTGCTTTTCATCATAGCGCCCACTGTTACTTGAGCTATTCAGTCCTGGGCACCACTCAGTCACCTTGACAGGCGTTACGTACCTTCCTCCTCACAGCAGCTCTGTCAGGTAGGTGGCAGTGTCCTGATGTTTTATTTAGTAATTTATTTTTATGGTACTGGGGATTGAACCCAGGGGCAGTCTATCTCCGAGATACATCCCCAGCTCTTTTTATTTTTATTTGTTTTTTTGTGTGGTGCTGGGGATTAGACCCAGAGGCATTCTACTTCCAAGCTACACCCCCAGTCCTGTTTTATTTTTTATTTGGAAACCAATTCTTGCTATGGTTGCTAAGAACTTCTCTAAATCGCTGAGGCTGGCTTTGAACCTGCGAGTCTCCTGTCTCAGCCTCCCTGTACTGAGATTACAGGTGTGTGGCACTGCACCTGGCTTTTTAAAAAATTTGAAACAGGGTCTTGCTAGGTTGCTGAGGCTGGCCTTAAACCTGTGATCCTTCTGTCTCAGCCTCCCAATTACTGGGGCTATAGGTGTGTGCCACCATGTCTGGTATCCTCGTGTTTTAGATTAGGAAGTGGTGACACAGAGAGCTCAAGTGTCCACAGCCACAAAGTGGTGGGCCTGGGGTTTGACTCATCCGTCTGCTTCCAACCTCTGTGTACATAATCACTATCACGCTATCACATGGGCTGCCCCTCTCTTATTATTATGAAATTAGACTCGAGGCCTTGCTCTCTGGTCATGAAATAAGTATGTAAGTGGCAGGCCGCATAGCTTAGCTGGCTTGGTCTCTGGTTGAAAGAGGCAAGGGAAATAGATATTTATTACATAACTAGTAATAAGTTATTATTATTATTATTATTATTGTACTGGGGATTGGACCCAGGGGCATTCTTCCTCTTAGCTATACCACCAGGCCTTTTTATTTTTCACTTTGAAACAGAGTCTCACTAAGTTGCTACAACTGTCATCAAACCTATAATCCTTCCAAGTCTCAGCCTCCCGGGTACTGGGATTACAGGTATGTGCCACTATGCCCAGCTGAGAATTCTTTTTTTTTTTTTCCAGGGTAAGCAACATAGCCTGTGAGCTTCAGAACTTAACTTATTCATTACCTATTTGCCCACCTGCTGTTCCATACCATGTACTGTTATGGGTCCTAGAAGTAAAACATTCAGCAAACCAAGCAAAGGGCTTTTTTGGTATTACAGGTTTCTGCACAGGATATGCTAATATATCACCTTGCTATTATCAAGCAATTTGGTTTGCAAAATTTTGACTTTTTAAATTCTCCTGCAGGGTTCTTGACAGCTCTTTCCTCTAATGACAATGTGGAGGACTGGGTTTTATAAGGTAGCGACTGACCTGCCACTAGTGCCACATGACAAATTGATGAGGGGGGCAGGACTGAGACTTAAATATGGAATAAAATGAGACAGCCATACGACATCAGTTTAAAAATGAGGAAAACGCAAGCCAGGCAAGGAAGAGAGCACTGTCCAACTGAATACATAGTCCACGACTGCTTGAGAGCCGAGCCAGGAGAAGACATAGAAGGTGTCCGTGTGATTTCAAGGTGTTCTCATAGCTGAGGCTGCGCATTAGCAGCAGAAAATTCACAGAACAGTTCCAGCTGCAACTTTGATCCCGGATTGGCTGTTTCATCTTCTAGACAGGAATCTAGGAGTCATTTACTGATTGACTTGCTCTTATTAATTTCTGCCTTCATGGTCATCCAGGTTCTCTGTGAGAGCTTAAAGGAGATCTAGACCTCCAGCCTCTCCGATTTTTGTACTGTCTCAGTTCCTTCCTAGGGAGCTACCATCTCCCTTGGTTGCTCCTCCCACCTGGGTATGTCTGTGCCCTGGCTTAGTAGGGCTGACTCCCTCCCCCCCAGGACTCTGTGGCTGGCGTAGAATTGGGTTGTTCTGTCTGCAGGAACTTGGCCACACATTTGCGTACAGCTGCTCAGAAGTGCTGTGGCCACAATCACAGAGGCCTGCATGACAATCAGACGTGTGTCAAAACCACGGCCAAATCTGCCCATGGTGGTATTTTTCATGCTTGTTATTCTATGTTGATCCTTTCAGACTCAGCTTGGAAGTCATCACCTCCTCCAGGAAGCACTCCTTCTGCCAATCCCATATGCACTTCTATGAATTTATCTAGTTTTCTTAATACTTCACCTTGAAATTATTAAAGCTTTATAAAGAAGTTAAAAAAGTAATATAAAAGCCGGGCGCACGCTTGTAATCCCAGCATTCAGGAGGCTGAGACCGGAGGATCCGGGTTCGCGGCCAGCCTCAGCTACCTAGTGAGGCACTATGCAACTTAGTGAGACTCGGTTTCAAAATAAAGAATAAAAAAAAAATAGGGCTGGGGGTGTAGCTCGGAGGTAGCATGCCACTGAGTTCAATCCCCAGTACCGCAAAATAAAATAAAATAAAATAATAAAAAAAAGTAATATAAAGAATTCCTACATACTCTGCTCAAAGTCTCTAAATGTTAATATCTTGCAAATCTTAGTAAGAAGATAAAATCAGGAAGTAATCTTGGTATAATATTATCTAATCTACAGACCTTATACATTTTTACCAATTGTTCCACGAATGCCCTTTTCCTGGTCCAGGATCTAACTCAGGACCGAATCTTGCTTTTAGTTGTCAAGAAACATGCCCCCTATCTCTGTTGTCTCAGGACTTGGTACATAGTAGGTACTCTCTACATTTGTGGAATGAATGAGAGAGTCAAACAACAATCTTAAACATTTAATTTGAATGCATAAGATTTTTAATGATTTGTAGCTCAAATGCAGATTTACTTAGTACTTTGCATTACCATCATATATGCATTTACATGTTTCACTTTATAGGAATAGTTATGCATACATGTGAATATATGCGTACTGCCAGTGTACCTTTCTGGTAAATAAGTACTTACAGGATATGTGACCTTGCAGATTAAGTCCTACTAGATGTTCTAAGTGTTTCTGCTTCAGCAGTCCTGTGTTAGAGAGGGTCTGTCCTCTGTTCTTGCATTCAAACCCCATAGGGCATGGACGTAAGTGAAGTGGGCTATTGTTCATTAGTGATTCCATTAAACAAAAGAGTAGGAAATGTGTCAGCTTAGCTTCCCTCAGCCTTGTTAAAATGTTATTTATTATGGCATGTTTTCTTTCATGATTTTCGACCCTCACAGTTTGTTTCAAAATCAGTTACTGGGTTCTGTTATTTTGTCTCCTAAGCAGGTGAGCCTTCTTTTAGAGCATATATACACATGAACTAAGGGTCTCAAAAGTAAATATAAGAAAAGGACCCATGAGAAGATAGACTAAATGTGGAGGTGACATTCCTTGAATAACATCTGGCCAATATACCATGTATGTTGTTACTAAGTGGTGACCCTAAGCCACACACGGCCAGCAAGTGTGTTTGGGAATTGTAAACTAAGCCCTCTGGTCTGACTCATTTGCTTACTGGATCAGTGTCACTGAGTTGTTCGTTGATTTTTCTTCAACTCCTTCACCAACAGCTGATGACGGTGCGGACTATCACAGGAAACATCTACTATGCAAGGTCAGGAACTAAAATTGTTGGGAAGGTTCATGAAAAGTTCACACTGATTGATGGCATTCGAGTGGCAACGGGCTCATACAGGTACGTTCCCAGCAGGTGCCTCGTTTATTAACCTAGACTCCTCGGAAGCATACCAAGGCAAGACATTGTCCCTCTAAATGAGTGTCTAAGCACTCCCATGTGTGCACCTGTGTGTGTGGGTGGGTTCATCAGAGCCTCCTTCTGTTGGAGGTAGTTCACATGGGAGTTATTTTCCTTGTCCTATAGTCCATAAAACAAAAATGCAGAAGTTAACTAGCCTTGAAACCACACAGTCTTGCGTCCTAGATTCAAGCCTTGGCCCAAGCCCATGGGAGACTAACTGGAGGTTAACAGTGGCATGCACAGCCTCAAATCCTGGTTCCATAGGGATCTGGATCCTACCTGCTCTGCTCACTTGATGATAAAGGCATCAGCGTGAGAGTTGAGGGCAGACCCAAAGCTGTCACCTTTACACTTCACTCCTTTGCTGTGCTTCAAGCCTTGTAGGTTAGTGCTTCAGTCTAGAAAGCATTGCTCATGTTCCTGACCCCCCTTTGAAGGGTGTCCAGCTAGAGAGCAGGGGAGTTGAATGGTGTATGGAGACGGGAATGGTTAACACTAATCTCTGGAAATGGTGCCATTTTTACTCATGTGGCTCCAGGGTTCTATGTTTTGCCACTTCTACATTAGATTGCCTGATGGTATGCAAGAGGTGTGTCTATAGCATTTAAAAAAGAAAACCTCACTTGAAGAAATGTACATCCCTGAGCAGTAAATATGTGTGGGCCTTGGGTTTGTTGCAGATGAAGCAGTATGATAAAGAAGCTCTTGATACTTTCCTTTCAAACAGCACCATTATTGCTCAGAACAGAATTAGAACTCTTTCCCAAGATTTCCTTTTCTAAAAAATGTATGAATACCAAGAGGAAACCAGATTTCTCCCAAAAGTGGAATTTATCAATACTGACAAAACTTAGCTCCAAATGATTTTTGACTGTTCTAAGAATCTAAAAACTACCCTCTAGAAATGAAATATACTATGGTTGATGACAACAGCTTCTATCTGTTAGGACATGCCATAGTGTTGCTGTTGGGTAGATTCTCTGTTTACACTATCTCATTGAGGGTTTCCAAATGACTCTTCCTTTTCAGGCCTTGAAGGCATTCTCTGCAGTTTGTATTAAGTTCTTTGTTGCAAGTGTCAAAGTTGATGGGCTGTTTTATGATCTCTCATTAAAACATACTACTTCTGTTACAAATTTCTGAATCACAGGGGTGATTGCAAGTGTTAAAAAGCTAATTCAAACCACCTTATTGCAGGCAGCATGAACCGGCTCAGCTCACAGAAGCTAAAGTGTGGAAAGGTAGTTGGCTTCCAGCCCCTCTTGACCTGGGGCACATTTATTAGAACACTGCCTCCTGGTGCTGCCTTTCTTGGCTGATCTTTATTCTCAGACAGTTTTTCCCTCTTCAGAGATCTTCAAAGATCTTGACGTACTCCCAAAGAGAGAGGGTCTCTCTCTCATCCATTGTATCAATCTCTGAAAACTCACTTGGCCCCAGTGGGATCACGTGCCCACCCTGGACAAATCCCTGCATCCAAGGGGATCGGACACTCTGGCCAGCTTGGCTCACACACCCACCCTGTTGAGACTGGAGAGGGCACGTGTGTGGACGCTTTCTTGGGGGGAATGAGTGCGGGATAGGCAGGGCACATGGCCACTCATCAGCTCTAATGTGTTTTGAGGCCTGATGGTGTTGGTACATTAACAAATTATCTCCCTTTGTGAAAATGGAAGAGGTAGCCAGGAACATGGCACCCCACTCTGCAAGGCCTGAGGCCTAATCTGGATCTGCCACGAGCTCCCCACTGTGGCATCTCCAGCTTGTTTCCTTACCTCTGAAATGAGGGTGTTGCCTAAATATTTTAGAATCTCATTCTATTTTTAAAAACTCTGCGCGCCGGGTGTGGTGGCACATGCTTGTAATCCCAGCATTCGGGAGGCTGAGACCGGAGGATCCGGGTTCGCAGCCAGCCTCAGCTAGCTACCTAGTGAGGCACTCCGCAACTTAGTGAGACCTGGTTTCAAAATAAAGAATAAAAAATAGGGCTGGGGGTGTAGCTCGGAGGTAGAATGCCCTGAATTCAATCCCTAGTACCGCAAAAAAAAAAAAACCCAAAACCAAAAAACTCTGCGCTAAGGTTTTAGTGTATTGATTAAACAGCTGGCCTTACTTCTTTGTTGAGACACGTATATGTTATATGCATGTGTTAAGGCTAGTTGAATTCACACTAACTGCTACGCATGTTTACTGCCAAAGCTGACATGGCAGGGTAGCTGAGCATCATCAGACTGACAGACAGTAAGGAAACTGAAATTCCTCATCCTTACCAGCTTCTGTTGTTTGTTTTTAATCCTTCAGTTTTACCTGGACAGATGGCAGATTAAATAGCAGTAACTTGGTAATTCTGTCTGGCCAAGTGGTTGAACACTTTGATCTGGAGTTCCGGATCCTCTACGCCCAGTCACAGCCCATCAGCCCTAAACTCCTGTCCAACTTCCGGATCAGCGGCAAGTTTGACCACCTAGTAGACCTAAAACCACCGTCCAAGGAGCTCACGCTGGGCAACCTGCTGCGCATGCGGCTGGCCAGGCTCTCAAGTACACCCAAGAAGGCCGACCTGGGCCCCGAGGCGCCTGCGGAGTGCCACGCAGGCACCAAGCGCCATGACTCCGAGGCTTCCACCATCAGCAAGCGAGACTACTTCCAAAGCCACCAGGACGAGCTGGAGGACAGCCGGGTGGTTGACGTCGCCACCCAAACGGAGGCAGGAGAGGAGAGGCCTGCTGTGAGCGTGAGGGAGGCGGGGACGCAGACTAGTACCAGCACAGCCTGTGCCTGGACCCAAACCACAGTGGCCACCAGGGTAGCCAGCGCCCAGGCCACCGTGTGGTCCAAGTCGACCACCACGCAGACCGATGTGGATGAGAACAGTCTCTTTCCTCAGGGAACCCAGTCGAAAGAAGGGTCGCCAGTATCAAAGATGTCTGTGTCCAGGTCTTCCAGCTTGAGGTCTTCCTCCTCTTTGTCTTCCCAAGGCTCGGAAGCGAGCTCCATTGGCTCTCACGCATCCCTGAGAGCCACTGACTTCCACAGCCCTGGACACCCCAAGTACTTGGGCACCCCCCACCTGGATCTGTGCCTGAGGGATGCATTCAGGAACCTGAATAAGGAGCGGCAGTTTCACTTTTCGGGCATCAGGTCCCGGCTCAACCACATGCTGACCATGCTCTCACGGAGAACATTCTTTGCCGAAAATTACATGAGCATCCATCCTGGGAATTTTACTAGATCATCAGTTAATTTGGTTGCTATTAGAGATATAGCACTTTATCCTTCCTATCCATGACTTCAGTGTTGACTCTTGGTGTCAGCTAGCCTGAGGTGGCTATTGCCAGAACTTCCTGCTTTAAAAAACACTACACAGGCTGGGTATGGTGGTGCACGCCTGTAATCCTAGTACTTGGGAGGCTGAGACAGGAGGATCGCAGGTTCAAGACCAGCCTCAGGAGCTTAGTGAGACTCTCAGTAACTTAGCAAGAACCTGTTTCAAAACAAAAAATTTAAAGAGGACTGGGGGTATAGCTCAGGAGTAGAATGCCTCTGGGTTCAATCTCCAGTATCTAATCTCTCTCTCTTTCTCTCTCTCTCTCTCTCTCTCTCTCTCTCTCTCTCTCTCTCTCTCTCACACACACACACACACACACACACACACACCACACACACCAACAAAAACAACCACAACAACAAAGAAACACCACATGACCCTAACTGCCTCTTTTTCACACAACTTTTAGTTACCTTGGCTGTCTTTGAATTCTATTCTTTCTATTCTCCACATATTTTACATGCTTTTATTTTTTCTTGTAGAAACCAGGTATTGGTTTATGGTTTAAACACTATGGGTACAGTTTTTGCACAATTTTAATGATAATGTCTCTTAAAGAGAATGTTGAGGGTACTAACATTCATTCAATAAGAGATAAAATGGTACGTATTTTTCTCGAATTGTGTTTTTTTCTAAGATGTTTCAATTACCACTGTTTTTAGGATCAAAATCCTACTTAGAAAAACAAAACCATTTAACTGTTTATCTCCTTATAATATCTGTGTTGTTAGCATTAAAAAATATCTGTCTTGTTAGCATTAAATTTTTGTTGACTGCTTGAGTTCTTTTTTTTTCGCTCTTTATGACATTTTTCCTTTTACCTCTAGGAGTATGTCAGGTATAAATGCACCTAACAGGTATCTGTGCAGTTTATGTTGTATAGTGTTCAGGTGGGAAAGAATTAAATGTTCCAGATTGTAAAAGAAAATATATACGCACTTAAAAGTTAGAAGAAGCCAGGCGTGGTAGTGCAGTCCTGTAATTCCAGTACTTGGGAGGCTGAGACAGGAGGATCACAGGTTCAGGGCCAGCCTCAGCTACTTAATAAGACCCTATGCAATTTAGACCCTGTTTCAAAATCAAAAGATAAAAATAGGGCTGGCAGCTATAGCTCAGAGGTAGATGCCTTTGAGTTCAATCTCCAGTACCACAAAAAAAAAAAAAAAAAAGAAGATACAAAACCAGTAGTGGTGTCATACCACCCTTAGCATCACGAAGACTGATGTTCTTCTGTATCTGAGTAAGGAAATGTGCAGCAATAGCAGGCCTTTGTGTGTGCTCCATTTTTTCTGTTTTCATAGAAAAAGCCTGAGCTGTTTCTGCAAGGACCTTGGTTCTTTGCTTCTCTGCATTCCTGGATTCCTGCCCAACATAAACCCTAATGGCCTCATGGGCCTAATTTCATCAGATGGGTGTATTGACAAGGATTTAGCAACCTTATATCTCAGAACAGGGGCCAGAGAGAACACTGACAATTATCCCAGATTCCTAGTCCAGTGGCAGGCAATGTAACTGGTTTCTACATCCTGCTAATCAGGATTGGCATGGCTGTGGAATCCTGTTTTTGTCCATTCTCATTCACATGGACAGACAAAAGGAAGAGAGTTAACCCATGGCTTCCTCCTTCTGGCTTGCTGGAGCAAAAGTGCTCTGTAACAGGGAGGGTGTTGCCTGCCACTAGAATGCTGACGCATCCAGATCAAAAGCGCACCTGCAGGCCTTCACGCACGTTCTCAGACTCCCTTGTGTCAGCCAGGCTATTTGCTGGGTTAGTGCTTTAATCTATGGCTCTGAAACAAGTTTAGGAAATTAGTTCATGTCTAGTTGTAAATAACTCTGGGATAAACCCCAATTAAACATTCTTATTTGAAACCATTTTTCAGATTTAGGTCACTTTGTGCTATCCCAAGTCATCATGACAGTGAGCAACATGGACTAGATGGCTATTTCCAACTTTCTAGGGAAGGAACAGGCTCAGATTAAGTAGCATATTCAAGGTCACATGGTGGTAAGTTATGACTCAAGAGTTGAACACAGGTTTCCAGATTCTAAGTTCAGGACTGTACCTGGAGGATGAAGGCATTGGAGCACGTACCTTGAGCAGTGGCCATTAATAGAAGGATGAATGGAAAACAGAAACAGCCTCATGAACAAATGTAGATACAAAGCTCTAATTTGTGATAATGTATTTAAATTTCCCTTAAAATTTTGACTCAGTGTCCTCTGGAACTATTACTAGGATTACATAAACTTCCATGTTTAGTTTGTGAAAAGCTGGACCAAATAAATCGAAACATGAACCGGGCACATGCGTGTAATCACAGTATTTGGGAGGCTCAGACGAGCATCTCAGGTTCAGGTCAGCTGGGCAACTTAGACCCTGTTTCAAAATAAAAACCTTTGAAAAAGGGCTGGAGGTGTAGCTCAGAGGTAAACCCCCCTGGATTCAATCCCTAGTACCAAATAAATAAATACATAAATGGAAGCAGGGCTCTTTACTCAGATGACGTGCATGAAGCCAGGGCCAGTGAGTTTCTCAGCAGCGCAAGTGCATGGCCTGTCACACTCGCCTGACTCTACAGGGCTTGTAAGCAGGACTCAAAACTATTATTCTCTGAGAGTGTTGCCAAGTGAAGCATGAGATACATGGAATCCTAAGAAAATGCCCCAGTCTCTTAGAATAAGCAAAGCTTTTCTGGAACTTATGTCTAGGAAGTATCAATGTAGCTGTTTCTCAAAGGGAGATCTGCAATGGAGTCTGCTGGGGTGCTTGCTTAAAATGTTCATTAATGGGGATGGGGGTGTGGGTCAGCAGTAGAACTCTTGCTTCCCATGTAAAAGGTCCTGTGTTCCATCCCCAGCACTGTTAAAATATATATATATATATATATATACACACACACACACACACACACACACACACACACACACACACACTCCACCTCCATGGAAGGAGGATTAATGTGACAGACTATATGGTTCAAAAATATTTGTTACCCCACCTGGGAGAGAATTACATTTCTTTATCCATCTGCTGTCAGACTTGGCCACTACAGACTTGGCTATAAATACTTCAGCATATGTCTAAACAATAACTCACTTTTATTTTTATTTATTTTTTGTGGTACTGGGGATTGAACCCAGGACATTCTACCTTCGAGCTACACCCCCAGCCCAATTTTTTATTCTTTATTTTGAAACAGGGTCTCACTAAGTTGCAGAGGGCCTCACTAAGTAGCTGAGCCTGGCCACGAACCTCTGATACTCCTGTCAGCCTCCCAAGTACTGGGATTACAAGCATACACCACCACACCCAGCTAATAACTCACTTTTTAAAAATGTACCCATAATACCACTCTCATACCTAAACAACTTTGATAAAATTTTCTCAATATCAAGTAAATACTCAATGTTCAAATTCAGTTGTTTCATTTTTTTTCTCTTTGAAGGTTTGTTCCAATTAAAGATTCATACAGTTTTAAGACTGACCCAGTCGGACTGCAGCACTGACATTCCCTTGTAAAATTTAAGGAATCAGCCGAAGAGATGATGCAGGCAATTTAAGTCCCTTTTACTTAAAGACTTAAAGTAACTAACAAGGAAACCACAGGCATGAGGTCATGTGAGCCAAAAGTTACGTGAAGGAAATCCAAGGGCAGGAGATGCAAAATGAAGAGGGGTGTAAACTAAAGTGTACCTGCCATGACATATATGCTTCAAGTAGGTCCCACATGCAACTTTACAAGTTTCCAGTAGCCAAGACAGAAACCTGGTCAGATACACCACTGACAATGCCATAAGATTGAAGTAAATCCAGGTACAGGATGAACTAAGAATAGAACTTTTTACGAGCATCTCATTGAAAGTACTACGAAGCATTCTGATGATCACATCCTAGTAATAAACAATGACAAGATTTCTGAGGCATGTCCAGACCCTGAACTCCATGAGGGGAGTTGTCTGAAGCCATAAATGAGATGAATATATACGGAATATTCTGCGAGCATGAGACGTGCACCTTATGTTGAATGCGTTCAGAGTAGCATTGTTACACTGGGTTTCACAGGTGCCACACACCTAGATAGGTGTCCCAGTTTGCCTGGCAGGATCCCAGTTTGTCTCTTATCCCCAAGTCCTATCTGTACAACACCCCCTTTCATTCTCAGAAGTGTCCCAGTTTTGAGACTATCCAGAGAGCGCCTTGCAGACCTAAAGGCCTTCCCCAACCCAGCCCCTCTGATTCCTGGGTGCCTTTCCAATGAATCTCTGTGCTCAGGTCCTTGAGGCCAAGTAAACACTTTTGCTCATGCTAATACACATGTGATCATGCACAAAAAAAAAACCAGGCAGGTCTACATGTTACTATAGTTGTGGAGGACTGACTGTACCTTAGACTCTCAGTGGAAATGTCTGCTATAGCACAAAACTTTAAAATAATTCTGCAAAAGACCTCTCTTCAGCCTGGGGGACAGCTGTAGTTACGTTTTTTCCTTAGGGAAGCTAACAGTTCTATCACATGGATATATGGGTGGTTGTAATAGACATATGTTATTTTTGATTCACTTGTTCATCCTCTGGTAATCTTGACCTCAGATTTCCCTTTGAGGAACCATTGTCTCTCCAACTCTCAGTCAGTGTGGTTCTAATAAAACTGACCACATCTGACCTTCGGGATGGACCATCTAGGACCATCAGTACATCACATTCCCTGGCCCTAGTGATTGATTCAGGGATGGATACATGGGCCAGCCAGAGAAACTTTTGCCTGGGAATTTTGGAGTGAGATTTGATGCTTAAGAAGATGAGGCAGAAATTATGAAACCAGCTTAGGCGGCCATCAACCGATGAATGGATAAAGTGTGGTATATATACAAAAGGGGGGTTATTCAGCTATGAAGAATGAAATTATGTCATTTACGGGAAAATGGATGGAACTGGAAAACATCATGTTAAGTGAAATAAGGCAGACTCAGAAGGTTCTCTCATGAAAATAGAAGGGGGAACAATAGAAGAAAGGGGTGAGGGGAGGAAGGAGAGGAGGGTGAGGGGGAGTACTGGCGAATGAAATCGATCAGATTTATGCATGGACAAATATGTCACAACAAATTCCAATAATATGCATAATTATTACGCATCAATAAAAAGGATGTGGCGGCTGTAAGTTGACACGGCCATCTCATAGCTGAGTCAGAAGGCAGCAAAACATGATGGGAAAGAGTCCTGATGATGACATATGTCTTAAGTCAGACTACTCCTGGATTTCTTAGTTTATATGAACCATTTTTGCTTAAGTGAGGTTGAGTTGGATTATCTATCACTTGTATCTATAAGACCCTTAACTGGTACAAAGATGAAAACCCCTAAATCTTACATCTTCTAAACACTGTCAATGTGCTTGATATGGAAGTATTTCAAAGTAGAGAGTCCCTATCAACATAGCCATTGAAAAACTATAACGTACCCTAGAAACTACTATCTTTCTTGAAAATCTATCATCATTTGGAAGGTTCAGAATGTACTCTACAAAACATATGATCAAATTTTCATGGAAATCATTAGTAATGAATTAAATTCTGGTTGCACTTTAAGAGATAATGGTTTTAATTTTAAAGCAGTTATTTTAGGTCATTCTTTCTGAAAACAGTTAATTAGGGAGACTAAGAGTCTGTGACCATCCTAATTTGTGACAATAAAATCACACTCTCAATGTAGGTTTTACTTAGGTGTTTTCTCTAGCTGAAGTTTGTGTTAGCAAAATGACCCATTGGGGACACTTGGACTTTGAGAACTTTCTGAGGTAGATGAACTGATTCTCATCCAGGAGAGTTTAGCTCTAATGGTTTTAAAAGGGCCCATGTAGTTGAAAAAAAGGCCAGCTTGAGAATTAGAATGCCTGAGTTCTAGTTTCAGTGCTGGTACTAACTTATCCCAGGATTCTGACCAAGGCTTTTTAACGTCTATAGACTTCAATTTTTTTGAAAGACAAGAAATCTAGGAGCCGGGCGTGGTGGCGCACGCTTGTAATCCCAGCATTCAGGAGACTGAGACTGGAGGATCCGGGTTCGAGGCCAGCCTCAGCTACCTAGTGAGGCACTCCGCAACTTAGTGAGACTCGGTTTCAAAATAAAGAATAAAAAATAGGGCTGGGGGTGTAGCTCGGAGGTAGAATGCCCCTGAGTTCAATCCCTAGTACCGCAAAAAAAAAAAAAAAAAAAAAAAAAGAAATCTAGGTTAGAAGTTGACCTAAGTCTCTCCAGCTTTAAGACTGTTATCCAATAATTTAGAGCTAGCCAATCCACCACCTATTTGTAAACAGGAAGATTTCTTCATATTAAATCATGAGTAATATAAAAAATAAAGAAATAAGCTGGGGATGGTGCAAATGCCCATAATCCTAGTACTGGGAGGCTGAGACAGGAGGATGGCAGGTTCAAGGCCAGCCTCAGCTATTTAGTGAGACTCTCAGCAACTTATTGAGACTCTTTTAAATTGAAAAATAAAAAAGGCCTGGGGTGTCACCTGGAGGTAGAATTTTCCTGGGTTCAATCCCCAGTACCAAATAAATAATAAATAAAGCTGGACCAGTGAGTGGCACATGACAGTAGTCCCAATTCCAGGCAGGAGGACTGCTTGCGCCCAAGAATTTGAGACCAGCCTGGGCAACTTGAAAAAAGGAAATAATTTTGAAAGTGCCATTTCTCTTTGTATTCATATATAAACCTTGTTTTCTATGTTTAGGGTTTTAACAAAAGACACGCACATTAAAAACAACAACAAAAACAAACACAAAAAACCCCAGAAGGGTCAATGCCAAGAAGAACTAAAACTAAGTGCAAGGTGCTGGGCTGGTGTATAGAGCTCAATAGGAAAAAGCTTGCCTAACATGCATGAGGCTCTGGGTTTGAGCTCCACCACTGTAGAAAAACCCCACAAAACACAAAAAACTAACAGAAAACAAAAACCAATCTAAAACAAAAAAGAAACATGGTGTTCACATACACATCACTCAATAGGCACTTGAGGCAATAATATGCATGTGTTATGATTTTGCCCTTAAGAAGTTCCCAATATAATAATGGAGGTAGATTAATTATAGTTCAACTAAATAACTATTATCACAAAAGTGAGCACAAAGGTCCTGAGTTTACTGGGGGAAATGCTGAAGTTGGATAATGAATGTAGAGAGGTCACAGAGCTGGTCCTTAAAGGATGAGGATATTTTGAAGATGAATACAGAATTCTAGACAGAGATTAACATGTATTAGACCCTGTCTTCATTATTTTGGAAATAAGTCAAAGGACATATTTGGAAAATGAACAAATATTTGCAAGTAAGTTCAGATTTTTCTCCCCTGGTGGGTTTGCTGAGTTGAAAGCTAACGTTGAGTAGCTGCAATTGCATTGTGTTAGGTACTTTACATGATGTCATTTTTTTAAGGTACTTAAACCCAGGGCCATAGGCATGCTAGGCAAGCACTCTACCACTGTGCTACGTGCATAACCCTTATTTTATTTTGAGATATAACAGGCCTGCATCACCACTCTTGGCTCACTTAGTAACTTTTTAAACCTCATTTTACAACTAAGATTAAATGGAGTCAGGAAATGGCCATGTTAGGATTCCAAAGCCTTTGCTCTCGTCATAACTACACCATTTCCCTCAAAGAATGCAGATTCTAAAGCCTCTCATTTCTTTGCAATTAGTGGCCCATCTATAAAATATTTCCACTTGAGTTTCTAGCCCTCATTATCTCTCTTGTATCAGCCAAATCTTTCCTAAGTTTACTGATCCTAAGAATTCGAGCTGATTAAAATGCAAGTTACTAGGTCATGCTCCTGGTGATTCAGGATTGGATGGAGGCCTAGAATGGGAATTTTTTTTTTTTTTTTTTTGGTTTTTTTTGCGGTGCTGGGGATTGAACTCAGGGGCGTTCTACCTCTGAGCTATATCCCCAGCCCTATTTTTTATTCTTTATTTTGAAACCGAGTCTCACTAAGTTGCGGAGTGCCTCACTAGGTAGCTGAGGCTGCCTGCGAACCTGGATCCTCCGGTCTCAGCCTCCCGAATGTTGGGATTACAAGCGTGCGCCACCACACCCGGCTTAGAATGGGAATTTTTAACAAACATTTGATTCGTTAGCAGTAGAACTTGGAGAAAACACTAAGCGAATGCCCTGCACTGATCTCATTTCTTGTCTTCTCTTCCAACCCATTTACCCCCCCTCCCCTGCCACTGATTTCTTAAGGTTCCTGAAGACAGCCATACAACTTCATATTGTTTTACTTGCTGATAATAAACTCTACCGGTTGGGCGTGGTGGCACAAGTTTGGATCGCAGGTTAGCGAGGCCCTCAGCAATTTAGTGAGACCCTGTTTCAAAAAAAAAAGGCTAGGGGTGTAGCCTGGAGGTGGAACGCAACTACACATACATATACACACCCCAACGCTGCCATTTATCCAGCCTTTTTTTTTTTTTTACAATTCACCCCACCCCTACCCCGGCTCTGGAAGCAAGCTCCAGAACGGGTAGAAACCACAGTATCTGGGTACACTGTAGGTGCCCAATATTTACTGAATTATCAAGCCCACAAGGTAGTTATCACTATTTCAATCTGAAAATGAGACTAAAAGAGAAACAGCAAAGCTGGAATAGCCGCAGCGCACACCGCAAATTGACACTCCGGCCAGCATCACACTCCCAAAGTTGGTCCGAAAGTGTGCGGCCGCGTTGAGGCAGCGCGGTGACCCAGGAGAGAGACAACCCGCAACTCCCACCCACCAAGCGGTACAGAAGCGGAGGACAGAAGCAGAGGATGGCGCGGTTTGCTCTAGTACCCGGAGCGCGGGTAACCGGGGCAGGGGCGGGGGCGGGACCGAGCGATGGGTCACGTGGTCCGGAGGGGGCGGTGCCCCGGGGGCGTGGCCGACGCGCCGTTCCTTCCTGGCAGAGGCTTCTCGCGGGCCACGCCCCCTGGGCCCTGCGGGACTCCTGTGCACGGCGGGGGTGGAGCCTTCCTCTTGACCTTTCACCCCAGCATGGCTGCGCCCGTGAGACCCGTGAAGTTCTGGCGACCGGGTAAGGCCCTGTGCTGGACGCTGGGCAGTTGCGGCAGCCTGACTTTGGTCTTGGCACCGCGGCCAGCGCCCTGGGTCCTGCGGATCTGCTCGTAGGCCTGACCGTGGGGGGATGGGCACTGCCGCCTCTGTGCGGATGGACTCTGCTTCCTCTGTGCCGCTCTGCTCCCTCTGTGTTCCGGGGGGACTCGAGTGTGCCCCCAGCCTGGGCGTAAACTCTCTATATGACCTTGTTGGCTTTCAGCCTCCTCGGCCCCGTTTTCTTCGTTTCTGATCCTTGTTCTGCCCACCCCGCGAGATAAGGAATCCTCAGGCGCCACGCGTGCCTCGCTACTGCCCTAGGGCTGCGATGGGGCCCGACTGGCTGTGCTGTCCAAGGTTTAGGAGCTCAAGGATGGACTCGCACTGTCGGGGTTCAAATCTTCCTCTCTAGCCAGGCGTGGTGGCGCACACTTGTAATCCCAGTACTTGGGAGGCTGAGACAGGAGGATCGCAGGTTCGCTGCCAGCCTCAACAACTTAGCGATGCCCTCTGCAACTTAGTGAGACCTTGTTTCAAAATAAAGAAAATAAAGAATAAAATAGGGCTGGGGATATAACTCAGAGGTAGAATGCCCCTGGGTTCAATCTCCAGTACCACAAACAAAACAAAACACCCCAACAAATCTTCCTCTCTGCCTTATAGTGTAGGGTGACCTTGAGCAAGTCGCTTAACCCCTCTGAATTTTGGTCTCCTCACCTGTAAAACCGGTAGAATAATGACATCTGCCCTTTGAGCTTGAATAGCAAGCCTGACCCAGTCTAACTTAAAATGTTAATAAAAAAAGTAAAGTGTTGTATTCTTTTAGAGCAATACTTATCATCCACCTTTAGTGCCTACCAGAAAGTGAGTACCTTCCTTTATTTTGGCTGACACCCACTTCCTGTCTTGTAGACCAACACAAATCACTATCACAAAATGCTTTGTTTTGGCACTTACTAATTAATCAGATTTCAGTGGAACCCAGAAGCTTTTTACCTAGGAGCAGAAACTTTTTACCTAGGAGCTAGACCCCCAGCCCTTATTTTTTTATTTTTTGTTTTGAAACAGAGTCTCACTCAGTTGCTGAGGATTTCTCTAAATTGCTGAGGCTGTTCTCAAACCTGTGGTTTTCCTGTCCCAGGCTCCCAAGAACTGAGATTACAGGCTGTGCCAATGCACCTGGCTAATTAATCAGGTTTTAATTAAATACACACACATATACACACAGCAGACCATGCTAGATACATTATACTTGCTCTTTGTCCATCTGTTTCTTGTTAAAACCAAAAGTTCTTAACAGTTACCAGCTTGTTTTTCCCCACCTCATGCACCCTTTCTGGTCTGGATGTGCAAAGTATATTTCAGCAAAAATTAAATGAGATAGAAAAGGAAATTTAAGGAATTTTTTTTTTTTTTGCGCTACTGGGGGTTGAACTCAGGGGCATTCTACCTCCAAGCTATACCCCCAGCCCTATTTTTTATTCTTTATTTTGAAACCGGGTCTCACTAAGTTGCAGAGTGCCTCACTAGATAGCTGAAGCTGGCTGCGAACCTGGATCCTCTGGTCTCAGCCTCCTGAATGCTGGGATTACAAGCGTGCGCCACCACGCCCGGCTCTTAAGGAAAATATTTAAAGGTTGTTTTTAGAGTGTAAATGATATGGGAGATCAACCCAAGCAAGAGATATGTTTACTTTTAAAAAAATCTATAGTTTGTCTCTTTATGACAGTTTTATGATTCAGCATTTCAAGCCATCAGCCATTCATTCATCCTGGGTTTTACTTGAAGCTAAAATTAATATCCCACTAAGTAATAAGTTACTCTTTATTTTATTTATTCAAGCTATTAGTAACGGAACAAAGTGTTAAGTATAATAAAGGCCTGCATGAATTGTTGAAGCTGTTTTGGTTAAAGAGCATGGGATTAATGTAAGAGAATTCTGTTGCATTTAGTTCATTAGGAGTGCACTTACTGAACCTCCAACCCTGTAGTCTGGAGACAAACATGGATGACCAGAGCTCTGTTCTGGTGTGCTTGCTCTCTTTCAATTGAATATGAAGTTAGATGTCCATTAGAAGAGATTTTAAGTGAGGCAGAATGAGGTGGTAGTAAAGAAGGTAGACTCAAGAGTCAGACTGTAGCGCCCATCTTGACAGCTACTTACGAAGTTGGTGACTTCATGTAAGTACTCAAAGTTTTGTTTACTCTTTCAGTGATTTTATAGGATTGTTGTGAGGATTAAATGAGATTACTAAGTGGTAGGCTTTTAGCACTAGATACTTAACTATTATAATTATATGAAGCTGGGTGTGGTGATAGATGCCTATAATCCCAGTACTTGGGAGGCCGAGATTGGAGGATTGCTGGTTCACAGCCAGCTTCAGCAATTTAATGAGGCTTTTAGCAACGTAGACCCTGTTTCAAAATAAAAAATAAAAGAAGGCTGGGGGTATAGCTCAGAGGTAGAATGTCCTTGGTTTAAAACTCTATCTCCCCCCCCCCCACACAAATTGTAGAAGAAGGAGGGAAAGATTGACTGTATGGATAAGAAGTACTTCATAAAGTTGGTAATATTTTTGGAGTAAACATTGAGGAATGAATGAGATTTTAGTCACTGGAGAGGTATGTAACTCTTGGCCTATAGGATATATTCATGATTCCAATGTCTAGCCTTATATCGAGCCTTATATCTACCTCCCTGTAATTTTCATAACCTACTTCATTTGTTTTTGTTTGGGTTTGTTTTTGCAGTACTAGCAATTGAAGTCAAGACCTCACAAATGCTAGGCAGGCACTCTACCACTGAGCTACTTCCCAGGGCTGTGTGAACAAAGCTAGAGTGGGGTTTGTATCTTAATAATGCCCTAAAAGCTGGGCGTGATGGCACATACCTGTAATCCTAGTACTAGGGAGGCTGAGGCAAGAGGATCACAGGTTTGAAGCCAGCCTCAGCAATTTAGCAAGGCTCTTGGCAGTTTAGTAAGACCCTGTTTCCAAATAAAAAATAAAATAGGGCTGAGAGTTAGCTCAGAGGTAGCATTACCCTTGGAATCAATCCCCAATACCAAAATAAATAAATAAATAAAGAATGCCCAAAAAACCAGGCATGGTGGCACATGCCTGTAATCCCAGTACTTGGGAGGCTGAGACAGGAGGATTGCAGGTTTGAGAACAGCTTCAGCAACTTAGGGAGACCTTATTTCAAAACAAATAATAAAAAGGGCTAGAGTGTAGCTCAGGTAGAATGCTCCTGGGTTCAATCCCTAGTACCAAAAAAGAAAGAAAGAAAAAAAGAATGCCTCAAAAGCCAAGCATGGTGGTGTTCACCCATAATCCTAGTACTTAGGAGCCTGAGATAGGAGGATCCCAAAGTTGAGGCTAGCCTCAGGAATGTAACATGACTCTGTTTCAAAGTAAAAAGGGCTACGGTGTAGTTCAGAGGTAGAATGTTCCTGGATTCAATCCCTAGTACCAGGAGAAGGGGTGTGGGGGGAAGAGTGCCCCAAATCCCAAAATAATGAAGTAGTATGATGGTGTCATATGGTAGGGTGAACTTTGGTAGCAGATGAAGCTAGAAAGGAAGGGAGAGGCCTCACTGTGAAAGGTCTGGATGGCAAGTTAAACAATTTGGACTTCACTGTTTTTTAGCAGGAGAATTACACAATTGGGTTTACTTTAGAAAGGTAACCCTGGCAGTGGTATAGTAGATGGATGGAGGGGGAAATTGGTGGCAGGGACATTTTAGTGTGGTGTGTGTGTGTGTATGTGTGTGTGTGTGTGCGCGTGCATGCTCATGGTGCTAGGGATTGAACCCAGGGCCTTGGGGATGCTAGGCTAGTGCTTTGCCACTGAGCTACATTCCCAGCCCCAGGGACAGTCTTTCTAGAGAGGGTGCTACTAAAATCTAGGCGGAATGCTGGAAACTTCAGTTCTGGCTGAGAGCTGGGACAAGGGCCTTATTAGAGAGATATTTTGGAAGCAGATCGGGAAAAGTTTTGTGATGACTCAAGACTTCTGTGTCATTTTGGTGACTCTCTGGGTAAGTAGTTCTCAAATTTTGCCATATAGTTGAATCACTTGAGAAGCTTAAAAAAAAAATCCATGTCCTCTTTGCACTTCATGCCAGTGCATCAGAAGTCTGGAGGACTAGGAGACAGGCAGCAGTATTTTTTAAATTCTCCAGGGGTTTCCTGCATGCATCAAAATTAAGGAACCATTCTCCTATTAGACTGTATTTGTCGTTTACTGGGATGGTAATAGCTTTAGCACACTCTTTCTTTTTTTTTTTTTTTTTTTTTTTGCGGTACTGGGGATTGAACTCAGGGGCATTCTACATCCGAGCTACACCCCCAACCCCATTTTTTATTCTTTATTTTGAAACAGAGTCTCACTAAGTTGCGGAGTGCCTCACTAGGTAGCTGAGGCTGGCCGTGAACCCGGATCCTCCGATCTCAGCCTCCCAAATGCTGGGATTACAAGCGTGCGCCACCACGCCCGGCTAGCACACTCTTTCTGTTTCCTTGCTTTGTGCTAGCCACTATTGAAAACTTACAGCATCTTATTAAACAGTCACAACATGGAGTTAATATTCTTATTTTGCAAATGAGCAGATGCAAGTTCAAGATATGAAGTAGGCCAGTACTAAAAAAAAAAAAAAAAAAAAAAAAAAGAGCCCTGGGAAGTAGCTCAGTGGTAGAGTGCTTGCCTAGCATTTGTGAGGTTTTGACTTCAATCGCTAGTACTGCAAAAACAAACAAACCCAAACAAAAACAAATGAAGCAGGTTATGAGAAATACAGGGAGGTGGATATAAGGCTAGACATTTGGAATCATGAATATATTCTGTAGGCCAAGAGTCACAGGCTCAGATAGCTACAGGGGCCTTTTAAATGAGTGAAGCTGGTGAGTGGAGTGGGTGAT
This sequence comes from Graphiurus murinus, assembly GCA_004027655.1. NCBI lineage: Eukaryota > Metazoa > Chordata > Mammalia > Rodentia > Gliridae > Graphiurus > Graphiurus murinus. The sequence continues at coordinate 8,068 of PVLC010012974.1, read as the reverse complement.
GGGGACTGGCGCAAGCGAGAGTGAGCATGCAGTGCATGGATATGCACAGTGCAGATGTACACTGGAGCTTGGATATCCTGTCTAAAGCAGGGAGCTGCCGGGTGCACTAGCACACACCTATAATCCAAGTCATTGGGAGGCTGAGACAGAAGAATCACAGGTTGAAGGCCAGCCTTGGCAATTTAATGAGACCCTGTTTCAAAATACAAACTAAAAAGGGTTGGGGGTGTAGTTCAGAGGTAGAAGTTTCTTCCCTTGGATTCAGTATCCAGTACTCCCCCAGCACACAAAATAGGGTACTGTATTGTGCTTTACCTAACTGTTATCATATGGGCTCAGAGATTTGCCAGATTGTTTTTTTAAAAGAAGCCTGATATCCAGATTCTAATAGGAAATTTGTATGTGATGTTTACACAACTATTTGAAACATTTTAACATGTCCAGGAATCTTAACCCACCAGTTGTGACTTCTCCCTTAGTAGTGTGATATACCAGCTTCTGATGACCTAAGATGTTTCTAAGAAAAACTTTCACTTAATTTGGTAGCACACATGAATCAGAAGGACCTGTCCATTTTCATTTGCTCACTCAGCAAATATTACTAATGGTTGCTGACCATGTACTTTGCAAACCCTTAATAACCACAATATGAAATATATTATTGTGATCTAGCATAACATACATAGCTAAGAAAAATTGTATAAAAATAATGCCGCTTTCTGGAATGTGTTCTGATAATCTGTATAATTGTTTCTTTCGTGTTTAGGATTAAATCTAAGGGCCTCATGCATAATACACATGAGCTCACTAAGATACATCCTCAGGTTCTATTTTTATTTAATTATTTAAAAAGTGCTGATATGATAGACTATATTGATTTCATAATCCACCACTCAAAATTTGAAAACCCAGGTTAAAGGGAATGTTGAATTGGGGATACTATTATCAGTCTTGTTTTGTAGATGGAGAAATGAAGGCAGTGATGGTTTGCAAAAGTTATGAAGTTGTCACTCCCTTGAGCATACTCCCAATGACAAAACAGCCTGGAGGAGCCAGGTGGGCTGTGGGATGTGGGCACAGGGAAAGCAGCCCTGTTGTACTGGTTTGGCTGAATGAAGTCCTTTGTAAGGAGAAGATAAACTCCTGATTGATTGACAACAGCTGTTCTCGTTAAAGAGCTCATTACAGAATGCTGGGCAATGGGCGGGGCTCTAGGTTGGATATGAAGGAGGGATGGGTACTGAAGACCCCGGGTGTGTTAAGCCCTGGTTTAGGCAGAAGTAGGACCTCGCAGGAGCAGTGGCAGCTGTTCTAGGTATGGATGGGAAGGTTCAACATGTTTTGAAAAGGAGAGAATTCTGGACAAAAGCAGAGCAGAAGAGGATGAGGGATTCTTTGCGGTAAAGATTACAGGAGTTATTGAGATGTAGCACTAATCAGAGAAGAAAGGAGAGGAAACCTGCTTCTTTGAGCACAGGCTTTGTTCCAGATCCTGTTCTCTTTTATCTTGTTGAAAATAAGGTCAACATTTTGGCAAAAGCAATACAGCAGTGCCCCACTTACCTGGTTTTTGGCAATCTTGGGCTTCTGGAACACAACTGTGTTCCTGGAAGTAAATGCAAAAGGGACAGAGAACTAAAGCAGTGAGTCTCTACTTAGCTGCAGGGGCCCGTGGACCCCCAGCATTTTCTATTCTACCACGCTGTATTCTGGTTTGTTTTTAGGGATAGGGAGGGAGTTCACAGCCTTTATCAGATTGTTAAAGGGATCTGGGATTCCAAAAAGGAAATAAGTCCTTGAGCTAAATATTCTTATCAACAAAGTCCCTGTATTTTCATGTAGCATCACAGATTCTGAGTTCAGAAGACCTGGAAGATGGTAGTTTTGGTAATTATGCCTCTGGTACCCTCAGGAGGCTGGGTTTTTATTGATTCACACACGGCAACACACTCCATCACTAAACAGCTTCCTTACGTTGAGCTGAATTCTGAATCCTGTGTCATTTTCTTACTATTATTCTGTCATAGGACCACACACACAAAAATAAGCATGAAAAGTTAAAGAAGCTAATGATACTTTCCCCCCTCTTTTTGGCACTGGAGATTGAATTCAGGGGCATTTTATCTCTGACCTACACCCCCAGCCCTTTTTATTTTTATTTTTTTGCGGTACTAGGGATTGAACTCAGAGGCGTTCTACCTCCGAGCTATACCCCCAGCCCTATTTTTTAATTCTTTATTTTGAAACCGAGTCTCACTAAGTTGTGGAGTGCCTCACTAGGTAGCTGAGACTGGCCTCGAACCCGGATCCTCCGGTCTCAGCCTCCCTAATGCTGGGATTACAAGCGTGCGCCACCACGCCCGGCTTATTTTTTGTTTTGAAACAGGGTCTCACTAGGTTGCTGAGAGTCTCACTATGTTACTGAGGCTGGTCTTGAACCTGCAATCCTCCTGTCTCAGCCTCCCAAGTACTGAGATTATAGGTGTGTGCCATCACACCCAGCTGATCATAAAGTCTGAACCCATGTTTCTCCTAAAGTTTTTTCCTTTCAGGCTAAAAGTCCATGGTCACTTCAGCAGGTTTTTGGGATGCAATCTGGCTCCTTATTCTTTGCCATCCTGAGTACCAGGTGGCTATCTGTTGTGTAGTCTGCTCTGCACAATGTTTCTGGTAGTGTTTCTCATGTGACTCCTCCTACTCCATGGTTCAGATGGGCTACTGTTCGTTGTATCCCACCCCATGGCTGTGAGGATTGGATTGGGGTGGGTGTTGGACCTAAGCTGGGATAAGAGGTTAGTCTCCTGCGGTCCAGTGTACAGAGCCTCTTCCACCCCCATACACAACATGTACTTGAGCTCTCAGTCCCTCCCATGGTATCTTTATTTCTATGTACTTATTACCACTTCATGTGCCAAGTTACATTCTATTGTGAAGAAGCATAGAGGAGCAAGTGGCCTAAGGCAGGGCCTGCGTCTGTACCATCCTCAGCTGTGTTTCTAGCTCTCAGAGCAGTGCCCAGCACAGAGCCTGACCTCAGTCCATCCTCTCTTGGCTCTTGTGGTGTGTGAACAGTTTGCAGAGGAGCTGCGAGCTTGAGCTTGGACACTGTCGGCAGCCTTGTTTCAGCTCCTGTAGAGAAGCCACCCAGGGTCTGAAATAACTTGCCAAGAGGTGCAGACGAGAGGAGGAGAAAGCACAGCAGCCTTCGAGTCCCCAGTTACTGTCATCCCTGAGCCTTGCTGCTGTCTCACAGTAACAGAATTCAGCCTTGGCCCCGGCAAATTCCTGTTGGCTTTCACTTCATTAAGAATTTGAAGCCAGGCGTGGTGGCGCATGCTTGTAATCCCAGCATTTGGGAGGCTGAGACTGGAGGATCTGGGTTCGAGGCCCGCCTCAGCTATCTAGTGAGGCACTCCGCAACTTAGTGAGACCCGGTTTCAAAATAAAGAATAAAAAATAGGGCTGGGGGTATAGCTTGGAGGTAGAACGCCCCTGAGTTCAATCCCCAGTACCGCAAAAAAAAAAAAAAAAAAGAATTTGATGTACACAGTTCTGGGTGGCCAAGTGGGAGCCCAGTAGTGGTATGGTCATCTCTTGTTCAGTCTTTTAGGAAAGAGTTTTATGTTTTGATAGGTACTTTCCTAGCTTTTATTTATTTTTTTAAAGCTTTCTGAAACTTAAAGTTTAATAGTTTTCAGTAGCTTGAGATTAAAAAAAAAAAAAACAAAACACCATTGCTTCTTTTCTATATCTTTGTTTTAAAATTTTGAAACTTCAACATCTTTTTCTGTTCAGCATATCAGAGAATCCGAAAATCTTTTCTGCTGCAGGTACAGAGGGCCCGGGTATCAGCATCTCCGAAGAGAGACAAAGTGTCACTGAGAACTCTGGGACAACCTTTGTTTACAATCCTTACGCCGCCCTTTCCATAGAGCAGCAGAGGCAGAAGCTGCCGGTGTTCAAGGTACGGTGAGTCCGTAGGCCACCTCGTGCTCGGCACTGAGGGCACAGTGTCCTCTTACTCTGAATGTTCTTTAGAATAGGGTGAACAAAATGTATGCGTGAGTTAACCAAATAAATCTTGAAAGTCCTTAACATTTTTTCCATTTGATCTTATGTATCAGAAACACGAAGAAATGGAGTGGCTTTCCTTTTTCCTCTTTATTACTTTTGATTATAGACAATTTCAAACATACAGAAAAAGTAGCCAGAATAGTTCTGTACCCAGCTCCAATGCATTATCAACATATGGCCACATTTTGCTTTCTTTTTAAAGACACATTTCTGTAAGTAAGATTAATTGGAAGTCACTTAGTGCTCTAACTCCCACCAAGGCAGTGGCAGGATTTCAGTGTGGTAACCAGGTAAGATGTGTGCATCCTGACACTTGACTTTATGAGTAAATGAAATGATCACACGCTCAGCTCTCAGAGACCACAGCGCAAACCAGAATGCATCCATCCAGGATACATTCATTTTCGGTGAATGTGGTTCTCTAGTACCAGTGGGTGCAGTTGATGGACACACTTTTTCCCTGTTGGCAAGCCCACATGGGAAGCCCAGGTGTAACCAGGAAGTAGGCTCGGCATTAAATGTGGGTTAGATGCACTTGGCGAATGTTTATTTCCTATAGACTGTGATGAAGGGTGATGGATTCTGCCTGCCTCACAAGATGCTTCTGGAATGACTGGAGTAGGTATGGCTGGCAGCACCCATGTCTCTGTCTTTCTCCTGGACAGAGCTGGGTGAAAAACACCAGGTTCTTATGCATAAGGAGTCCCTTTGTCTACAGTGCTGGTAATTCCTCTTCTATTAATATGTTATTTCTTGATGTATGATATGAACAGCAGTCTTCTTAATTTAGCAAGTTGACTGAATTAGAGTTTGTGGCCCCAAACATGTTTGTCTTTTATGAACTAACAATCTCTGTTTCTTCCTCAAGTAACCAACTTCATCCATTACATCTGAGTGTTAATCATTTTGACCCCACGAGTTGCGGTGCTGGGTTCGAGGTTGTTTCCTTGCCACTGAGGGACACCGTTTTGGAGCCATGATGAAGTCTCTAGACTCTGGAGCTAGACTTCAGGGTTCCGACCCAGGCTTCACCGCTGTGCTGTGTGTCCCTGCTTTACCATTCTGAGCTTGATTTCCTTATCTAAGATACAGGACTAATAGTAGCATTTAGTAGGGTGCCTGACATGTAGTAAATGTTCAAGTACAAGGAAGTTTTTTTGTTTTGAGTATTTAAATTTTGGCCTTTTTTTGACTTTTACTTATATTCTGTCATACAAGATAAAATAACTGAAACAATAAGTTGAGACATTTTGATAGATTTAAAATGAAAATAACAGGATTATAAGTTCTGATATAAAGCAAAGAAGAGTCTAAACACTGTTGAGATCTCCTAAGATGCTAAAGATAAGTCAGGAAGATGAAAAGGATAAAAAGTTACCCCTTCCCACCTCCTCTCCCATTCAAACTAAAAAGAAAAAGGAAAGTAACTTTAAAAATAGAAGTTGGTGGTAGAGCACTTGCCTAGCATATTCAGGGCCTGGGGTGGGTCCCTAGTGTTGCAAATGTTACAGAAACAACAAGGATACCATCAAAACAGAAGTGGGGACTGAAGCAGCAACTAGTCTTGAGGATTATTCCTTTTCCCTAGTGTGGTTGCAAGGAAACCTTCCCCTGGGCGGCTGCTATGAGTTGGCATTCTTCTCTTTGGGCCCTGGACACTGCTATGCAAAGTTGTCCTTTTTTTTTTTTTTTGGCGGTACTGGGGATTGAACCTAGGGGCATTCTGCACAGTCCTATTTTATTTTTTGTTTTGAAACAAGGTATTGCTAGGTTGCTGAGAGTCTCACTAGTTGTTGAGGGTGTCCTTGAATCTGTAATTCTGTTTCAGCTTCCCAACTACAGAGTTGTCTTTTTAATCCTGCCAGCTCCCCCTCTCTGAAGCTCAGTCCCATTCTCTTCATCAGTTCTCTTTCATTTCACTGAGCCTGGCAGTGGTACTGTCATTCACCCAATCTCCAAACTGGAAATCTTTTTTGTTATTTCTCTCAAATGTCACACAACTGATTGTTTTCATTTGCAGTGCTTCTGAGATGCTTTTTTTAGGCCTGTAGCACATGAAGTTTGAATTGTTGCATTTAGTTTCTTCCAGATCAGTCCTGTATACTGCTGCTCAGTTTTCTCCAAATGCCTGTGAGAGCCAGGTGTGGTGGTACACGCCTATAATCCTTGTATGTGGGAGGTTGAGACAGGAGGATTGCAGGTTTGAGGACAGCCTCAGTAATGTAGTGAGACTCTCAGCAACTTAGTGACACCCTATCTCAAAGTAAAAAATAAAATATGCCAGCATCTGGAAGGCTGAGACTGGAGGATCCGGGTTCACGGCCAGCCTCAGCTACCTAGTGAAGCACTCCACAACTTAGTGAGACTCGGTTTCAAAATAAAGAAGAAAAATTAAGGCTGGGGGTATAGCTCGGAGGCAGAATGCCCCTGAGTTCAATCCCCAGTACCACAAAAAAAAAAAAAAAAAAAAAAAATATATATGGCTGGCGTTGTAACTCAGAGCTAGAATGCCCCTGGGTTCAATCCCCTGTACCTCCCTTCCCCAAACACACACAAATGTTTCCAAGGTAAAGTCCAGATTCTTTAGCTCTGCGTTCAAAGTCTCTCACAGTAAAGCCCTAACTACATCTCTCCTAACTCATTTCCAAACCAAACATGAGCTCTTCATAGCCCTTCTCCAGCAGAGTTTGCATAGGTTTATTTTCATCTTATTTCCTTTGCTTTCATTATTTGTATTTCCTAGAATGCCTTGTTTGTCCCTCTATCTATATTCGAATTGTCTTTCAAATTTTCCTTGTCCATCCATCCATCCATCCATCCATCCATCCATCCATCCAGTGAATTTGCCATTTATAAAGTAACTGTGAAGAACCCAAAGCTTTCCTCTTCCCTCACCCAACATGAAAGGAAACACAAAACCCAAGCACCCAAGAAGAAAGCACCTACACTACAGTCGCATTAGACTACCGGCAGCAGGATCTCCTTTGTGTGTGTGTATCAATATAGATTCCTGGGGCTACCCAGCCCTACTGATTCGGAACCCTGGTGGGAGGGCTAGGAATCTTCATTCTAAACAATTATCCTAGAAGGTTTTCACACTAAGGCTTGAGGACTACATATCCAGACCTCAGATAATGCCAAATTCAAAAGCCCCAAGTAACCAGCCTCTTAATTGCTAGTTGGAGACTGGCAGCATCCCAGCTCTTCTCATCCTTACCAGACACCTGGTTGGTGTGGCAACAGAGGATCTGAGCAGCCATTGGAGGGGGAGTTTCCTCGAGCAGTTTTTCCTTCAGTCTTAACCACGTATTTACAGAATACCTCATTACCTCCCAGACCGTCAGGATTGTCTGTAACCAACTGCGCATGCAGAAGATACGACATTGGAATTACTTGTGGCCAAACCAGTGTTTGTGCTCACACTGGATGGGCAAATGAGGCTTGGATGAAATATATATGTAACCTGTGGGTGTTTTATTGTGAACTTGCATTTAGAGGTAGCAGTGAAAGCATGTTCTTTTTTTTCCCCTTAGGCCTGCCTTTTTATTTTATTTTTTTATTTTTTTTTGCAGTACTGGGGATTGAACTCAGGGGCTTTCTACCTCCAAGCTATACCCCCAGCCCTATTTTTTATTCTTTATTTTGAAACCAGGTCTCATTAAGTTGCGGAGTGCCTCGTTAGGTAGCTGAGGCTGGCCACGAACCCGGATCTTCTGGTCTCAGCCGCCTGAATGCTGGGATTACAAGCATGCACCACAACGCCCGGCTTAGGCCTGCCTTTTTTTTTTTTTTTTTTTTTTTTTTTTTTTTTTTTTTTTTTTTTTTTGCGGTACTGGGGATTGAACTCAGGGGCATTCTACCTCCGAGCTACACCTCCAGCCCTATTTTTTATTCTTTATTTTGAAACCGGGTCTCACTAAGTTGCGGAGTGCCTCACTAGGTAGCTGAGGCTGGCCGCGAACCCGGATCCTCCAGTCTCAGCCTCCCGAATGCT
>PVLC010012973.1:6158-42995 GCA_004027655.1 Graphiurus murinus | reverse complement strand
TTTTTTGCGGTACTGGGGATTGAACTCAGGGGCATTCTACCTCCGAGCTACACCCCCAGCCCTATTTTTTATTCTGAAACCGAGTCTCACTGAGTTGCGGAGTGCCTCACTAGGTAGCTGAGGCTGGCCGCGAACCTGGATCCTCCGGTCTCAGCCTCCCGAATGCTGGGATTACAAGCGTGCGCCACCACGCCCGGCTAACACTTGCTCTTTTGATAATTATTTTTGCAAAGTATTTTTTCATATATTCACTTGAAAAATATGTGTTCTTAAATCTAAACTTTTCCTTTTGTAGACAATACTTAGAACTTGTTTCTTTCTTAATTGATTGAATCACTTTATATCTTTGATTGAATAATTTAATCCATTTACATTTCAGGTATTTAGATAGATCAGCAATTGCTGCAGCCATTTTATTAATTTTGTTCTGTTCTTTATAATTAATTCCTCTTTTTTTCTTTTCTTTTCTTCTATTTCATTTGATGATTATTTTTTAATGATATGCTTTAATATTTTTCTCTTTTTCTTTTTGTTGTTTGTGTTTTCTTTTGGCTTCTTTTTCTTTGTGATGACTAGGAGTTTTATATAAAATGTATATTTTATACTAGTATATTTCTAGCCAATAGTAACAACTTCAATTGAGTTGAGCACAATAACTATTCCATCAACACATTTTTTTTTTTATTATTGAAGTCAGAATATACTCTTTTTATATTGTATTCATTAATTAAGTTCTGTGGTTACTGTTATTCTTTGGACTTTTGTCTTTTAATTTTTATACTAGGATTAGATGTGATTTATACACCACCACTACAATGTTCCATTATTCTGTATGTGTGTATATATATACCTTTATCACCACGATTTTTATTTTCATTTGTTTTCATGTTGCTTTTTAGCCTCAATTTCAGTGTGTGTGTGTGTGTGTGTGTGTGTGTGTGTGTGTGTGTTTGTGTGTTACAGCCCCAGACCTATTTTATTTTTTATTTGGAAACAGGGTCTTGCTAAGTTGCTGAAAGCCTAAGTTGCTGAGACTATCTTTGAACCTGCGATCCTACTGTCTCATCTCTCCAGGTACTGAAATTACAAGTGTGCATCACCATACATGGCTCTTTTATTTAAATTTGAAGAGCTCCTTTCACACTTATTTGCCAAGCAAGGCTAGTGGTGACAAACTCCCTCACTGTTTGTGTAAGAAAGATTGTTTTCCTTTGTGTTTAAAGGATACATTGATGGTTATAACATTTATTTTGACAGTCTTTTTATATATTTTATTGGTGCCTTGTAATCATACATCATAATGAAATTCAGTGTGACAGGGACAAATAGGCTCATAGCACTTGGTGAGCTACCCCCTGGATCCTACCCTACTCTCTCTCTCCTTACCCATACATGAAATTTAGATTGGAATTGATAAGTCTGTATATGTACATAACATCAATTGAAGTGTTTTCTTTGTCAAGCCCCCCAGTCCCCACACCACCTTTCTCTCTAGATTTCTTCCATAGCTCCACTGGGCTTTCTCCTCTGTTATTTGGAGTCCTTATTGCATCCCAGTTTCTCCTTAGCTTCCACATATGAGACAAAGCATATGACTCTATTTCTGTGATGGAATAATCTCACTTAGCATACTATCCTCTAATTCCATCTATTTTCCTGAAAATGACACAATTTTGTTCTTTGTGGCTGAGTAGAATTCCATCATGTGTATATACCAGTTTAATAATCTACTCATCTGTTGATAGACACTTAGACTGGTTCTATAATTTGGCTATTTTGAATCGTGCTTCTATAAACATGTATATGCATATATCACTATAATATTCTGACTCTGATTTCTTTGGAAATATACCTAGGAGAGGTATAGCTGGAAAATATAGTGGTTCCATTCCTAGTTCTCTGAGAAACTTCCACACTGATTTCCATATAGGTTGCACTAATTTGCAATCCCACTAACAGTGCAGAAGGATTTCTATTTCCCCACATTCTGGCCAGCATTTATTAGTTTAAATATGATATCTGACTCTGTCCTAGCTTGCAAGATTCCTGTGGAGAAATCTGCTGACAATTTTTCCAAGTTTCCCTTATACGTTATAAGTCACTTTTCTCTTGCTCCTTTTAAAATTCTTTGTACTTGACTTTTGAAAATTTGTAATGTACCTTGGTATAGACTTCTTTTTTTTTTTTTTTTTTTTTTTTGCGGTACTGGGGATTGAACTCAGGGGCATTCTACCTCCGAGCTACGCCCCCAGCCCTATTTTTTATTCTTTATTTTGAAACCGAGTCTCACTAAGTTGCAGAGTGCCTCACTAGGTAGCTGAGGCTGGCCTCGAACCCGGATCCTCCGGTCTCAGCCTCCCGAATGCTGGGATTACAAGCGTGCGCCACCACGCCCGGCTGGTATAGACTTCTTTAGGTTCAAACTATTTGAGATATTTTTAACTTTATTAATCTTTATGTCCTTTTTTTCTCCCAAGACTTGGGAAATGTTCAGTCATCATTATTTAAATTTTTTTTTATCCATTTTCCTTCCTTTTATCCTTCTGAACTCATGTGATACACATTTGGTTCACTTGATGAAACCCTATAAGTCTCATAACCTTTCTTCACTTTTTTTCATTCATTTTTTTCTTTCTTGTGCCTCTGACTGGATTGTTTCAAATGGCCTTTCTTCAAGTTTATTCTTTCTTCATTCTTCTTTATTAAATCTACTGTAGTCAGTCTCAAAAAATGAAGGGTCATTTTTTCCCCTCATTTGTGAAAACTAAGGAGAAATGAGAACACTAGGGGTTCTCCAGACAAAGGAGGAGCACCCCAGTGGAATAATGGAATGGATGGGGTCTAAGAAAGGCAGGAAAGTGGGGGAGGAGGATTTAATGGAGGAAACATTTCAATTGATTGATATACCTACAAAATTATCAATGCCAATCTCTATATCATGTATGGGGAAAGAGAGGGACCTGGGCAAGGGTGAGGCAGAAGCTCACTAAGTGCTGTGTACATGTATGTCTCTATCACTCTGAATTTCATGATGATGTATGATTATAATTCATCAATAAAATAATCTGCTCTATAAAATGTTCACTGAATTTTTCAGTTTAGTCATATTATTTTGCTCCTGAATCTCTGTTGTTTTTATTGTTTCTTTCTTGTTTAACTTCTGATATATTATACAGTATATACAGTGGTGTTTTATAACTCTCTAGTTTTAAAACTGTTGTTTTTAATCAGTTGCATTTTATCAGTTTTTATAACTTTCCAGTTTATTTTGAGAAATTTCTTCTGACATAAATCCATATGAATTTGAGATTGCACAAAAATACCTATATTTGCCTATAAGTTTATTGAATGCTGATGAAAGAACACTAATTTTCTCCAGGTCCAACTATTTTTCTGAAAATGACATTATTAGCCAGTCATAGAAAATGAAGAGTCATGTTTTCTATCATATGCACAAACTATCAGATAATGGAGGAGAAACTTCAGTGGAACAAGGAAGGTGGTCTAGGGAAGAGGGGGAGGGAGAGGGAGGATCAATGAAGGAATTGCTTTAATGGACCTTATGTATGTATGTGAGAATACCAATGTCAATCTCAATACTCTGTATGGGGAGAGGGAATTGGCGAGGGAGCTGGAGAAAGACCACTAAGTGCTGTGTGCATGTATGCCACTATCACTCTGAACTACATTATGATATGAGACTATAATGCACCAATAAAAGCATATTAAAAATAACAAAAACCCTTTACTCATCTAAGTTTTCTTCTTCTTTGCCTGGAGTCCCTCCTGTTTCCCATTTTCTCCCTAGCTTTCTCATATTAGGGAGAATATCCAACTTTTCAACTTTTCATTTTCTGTGACTGACTAATTTCACTTAGCATAATGTTCTGCAGTTCCATCAATTTACCTGCAAATGACATAATTTTGTTTTTATTTATGTCTGGGTAAAACTCCATTGTGTATATAGCCCATAGAAAGAGACCTAATGGGGGAGATGGGACAGGGGAAGAGGGAAACACTCTAATGCACATGATGTGCATTCACAAACTTATCAAAGTCAATTACTATGTTGAACATAAGAAAGAAGGAAAGGAATAGGGTGGGAATTAGGGAAGAGTTAAGTGAGTGATGTGTGCATGTGTGCCTCTATCACCCTGTACCTCATCAAGATGTATAATTATAATGCATCAATAAATTTAAAAAGTTTAAAAATAAAAAAGAAAGAACACTAACTAATATATCATTGTGTGTGTGTGTGTGTGTGTGTGTGTGTGTGTGTGTGTGTGTGTGTACTGGGAATTGAACCCAGAGGCATTATTCCTCTGAGCTATACCCCTAGTCTTATTTTAGTTATATTTTGAAACTCTGTCTCTCTAGGTTGATGAGAGTCTCACCACTTGCTAAGTGAGGGTGTCCTCAAACCTGAAATCCTTCTGTCTCAGTCTCCCAAGTATTGGGATTACAGGTGTGTGCCACCATGCCTGGCTATACAACAATATTTAAGCAACTCCACATAATATAACTTTTTCAAACTTCTTAAATTGTTTCATGCCTAAGTCAATTTTCATTTGACATGTGGATCACATGTGCATACAAAATAAACTCCCTCAAACAATTGTAGGATGCACTGCACACAAGTGTCCTTACCAGATATAATTAGATTTTTAGAGCCAAATAACTCAAATGGGAACAAAGAAGCTGAACTTTTCATGAAATAAACTAGACAAAATCCAACAAATATTAAAGGTGCTAAAGATCAAGCCTGCCAATCTGTCTCTGTTGAGTATCTTTTAAATATATGTGTGCCCTATGATTGTATGTGAGCTGACAAACTTCTAATGTAGGTGGAGAGCTGCTATGAATGTGCTATTGTGAATCTGTAGGAGGTCCAGACCAGGATGCACAGGTGAGCAGGGGTGCCCTGCTTATGTTAGCTGTCAACCAAAATCCAAGTCTTGCTGGGCCAAGGGCCTGACCTGGGCCTCCTGGTTACTTTTACTTCATTGTTCTATTTTTGCTCTTTATTTACTTATTCCACTTTTTTGTAATTATTGCAAATCAGGAAGTTCAACTAGTCTTTAGAATGCTTACTATACCTCATAACCTTTCTGAACTGAATATTTATATTCATTTTTCTGCAAATACAACTGATTGCACTTACAATTATATTTAAGGTAGGTAACAGTGGGTCAGATGAAAGAACAAATGGTGCTTGGGGATAAGGAACATTGTCACACTGTAGCACAGGCTGAGAATAGAACAACTTGGGTATGGGTGGGGGTGAGTGGCATGGCTGGCTTCAGAGCATGGTCAGCCCCAGTGAGCCTTCTCCAGAAAGGCTCTACAACACCTGAAGCAATGCTGGTAACACCGCCTCAGTCAGAATAGTTCCCATAATATGAGTTCCCTTCACTATGAGTTGTTTTTATGGATCAAAACTTCCAAGTGGTTCAAATTTAGCCTTGAAATTCTTAACTTGATTTCTTTTTTTCTCTATCAAATGCCCAAGATTGCTTTCATTCATACACAACATATAGTCTAGTGTGAGTAAGTCTTCTCTGGTAACCTGCCGGGCAATGTGACTCATAGCCATGCCTCTTCATGCATCTCTGTCCTCCACAATCAGGGTTTTTCCCATTTCATATGTATACATGGCTGCACTGTCTGTTCTCCCATTATCTGAAATATAATGATCAATTACAAGTTTTCTGGATTCTGCTTCTGCAATAAATAACCAGAAAATGTTACCCAGACACATGCTTACCTCAAACATGATCAGAACACTAACGTTTTAGCCTGCAATGGTCAGCAACAACTTGTGAGCCTGTTTGGCCGTCGTCAAGTAAAGACCTTATCCATATTGAGTTTATTCAAGATAATTTTTTTGAAAAAAAGTCCAACAATTTGCAGATCTTCATATGCTTTTTAAAAATACATTTATTGATATATTGTAATTATACATCATAGAAAGATTCAAAGTGATCAATTTATATATGCACTCATCACTTTGTATGTGTTTCTTCACACCTCAACCCACTCTCCTCATCCTCCCTTCCAGTACATGTTAGTGAGATTGGTAGTGATACCTTCTTATATGGAGATGACATTATTTGATATGCTTTCTTCCTCATGCCTCCTTTCCCCCTCTTCTTCTCCCACCCTGATCCCCTTCCACTATTCTAGTATTTCTACTCATTTATTTGAAGTTCCATTTACTTTCTATTTTCTCTATATAGCTTCCACATATGAAAGAAAAATGACAACCCCAGACTTTCTGCAACTAGCTGATCTTATTTACCATAAATATCCTCAAATTTCATCCATTTTTCTACAAATGTCATATTTTTGTTCATCTTTATTGCTGAAAAAGACTCAATTGTGTGTATAAATCACTTTTATTATATATTCATGTGTTGATGAACACCTAGGTTGGTTCAATAATTTGGCTATGATGAATTATGTTCCTATAAACATGGGTATGCATATATCACTATAGTATCTAACTTTTATTCTTTTGAAAAGATGGCAAGGATTGGTATAGCAGGATAATACGGTAAAAACAATCAAGAGTCTGAGGAGAGAGCCTACAGAATATGAGAAAATCTTTGTTAGATAGTCCTCTAATAGAGGACTAATAGCTAGATTATATAAAAAATGAAAACATTAAAAATAAATAACTCAAAAAATGGACAAACTGAGTAGAAGCTTTTGAAAAGAAATACAAATATATAACAAACATGAAAAAATGTTTAATATAACTAGAAATCATGGAAATCCAAATCAAAACAACACTGAGATTCCATCTAACTCATTAGAATAGCAATCACGAATAACAAATGCTGGGAAGGATATGCATTGGTGTGTGCATATTTGAAAAGGCAGTCACATCTTCTATTCTTCAAGACAAGCTTTGGTTGCATAAGTCTCTTGCTAATCAAGCAAGGCAGTGATTCTTAGTGGACTCAATGTTGTGGACTGCAGGTTGTCTGGAACTCTAATATATGACTGGATGGCTAACTGGGCCTGGTGTTGGCAGCTGTGAACAAATGGTCTTGGTGATAAAGAGCTGTGTCTGTTAGCTGGTTTCAGAATCCACAGAAAGGTGGGTCCAGTGCCATACTTTGGGAATGGTTGGCTCTAGTGCTTGTGTTGAAGACAGATGAGCCTACTTCTCAAGTCTCTAGTTGACTGGGCTTGTTGCCCAGATCTTTGCAAGTGTTTACAGGCATATGGTCCAGGTGCTGATATCCATACTTTAACTGACCTGGTTCCAGAGCCAATGAATTGACCTCCTACTGGGGTCCATTAGCAAGCAGATCTGGTTCTGGAATAAATGCCTACTAGGTTCTATACCAGCAGGGCATGGGATGACAGGATAAAAACAATGCTCTTGAGCCTTTATATACTGGTCTCAAAGTGGTGAGAGGGGAGAAGGCAAGAGAGCCAAACTCCTCAAGCAAAACTCAGCTTTTCCTTTTATTATAGGCTTACAGAATTAAGGCTGGGTCAGCAAATCATTAGTTGTCTCTGGCTAAGAAGTAGAACATTGGGTTAGGAATGCTTTAGAATATAAGTTGTTATCTGGCAGTTTTACAAGAGCAGTAGAGGTTGGATCTTCTGCTCCTTCCTTAGGGCAGTCTTCCACGCTTAAGCAAAGCAAGCAAAAGGTGTAGTAAAACAGGAGGAAATAGCTTAGAGAGTGAAAGGGCATCGAGGTCACTCTCTTCAGTTCCCTCAAGAAAGGCAGTTTTCTGTGAAAGCAAGCAAAAAGCTATAAATCCTTAAACCAATATTCTTTAGACTTAGAACAGTTTCTCACACATACCCAAATCAGATGCTTCACTTTCCTTCCCCTCCCTCCCACAGGAAAAATTATGGGCCAAAGAGGTCTCTCTCCATATTATGCTCTGCAGGCTCAATTCTGAGCATTTTTTAAATGTATTTTTGTTTATAGAAGACAATTTAATTGGTTTTTTTCTGGTAGGATAAAAGTTCTTATTCGGTCATTTTGCCTCCATCTCTGAAAAGAAAATATAAAAATGCCAATAGATTTAGCACCTTCCTCCATTTGCAATTTGGGTATTCAAATTAATTAAACAGTCATTCTGTATTTCATGATTGTTATACAGGATATCTAGAAAAGGTTTGATTACTCATGAAAGCCCTTCTGCCACATCTTGGGATATGCTTCAAAAAGAAATCTCATCTCATTCGAGAAAGAGTCATTAAACATATCTAGCAACAATATAGAATGCTATCTTACTTTTAAACTTAGCATTCTCCTTGTAAAGATGCTGTTATATTATGGGAATTTAGAGACTTTCCCAATAAATCACATTGCTACATAGCAATGACTTGTTACATAATACAAGTATTGCTTCTCTTTTTTACTTCTTTCTGTTATGTTTTAAGATATGTTATCATTTTTTATTTTCTTTTGGATGCTTAAAGTATCCTGTAGTTTGGATTCTTTTCTCCAAATGTCTTCAGAACTCTATAGGCTTTTAAATAATATGAAAGGTAGAGAAACATTTCCTAAAACTTTCACCAATTTCCACCAAAAGAAAATTCAGCTTGGATTTAAAGCACATTTAATTGGTGTTCACCTCATGCAGGAATACATACAGACCACTCATTTGAAGTTTATTGGAACATTTCCTTCAGCATCTCAACCCAATGCCTCATGGGGAAACTATAGTCTTTTGTTAATCTTCCTAGAATGGTTTCTGAAAATAACTTTTAAGATTGTTCACAGGTTCACACTGCTGTTCTTGAGATGTTTTGACTCTATTTCTTTTCATTCTTTACTCCAATAGAGCCTAACACACTAATTTAATGTTGACAATAGTGTTTTAACTATTTAATATACATAACCTTGAATACTTAAAGCCAAATTATCTCATGTCTTCTATAAAAAACACACCAATATATAAGAAATTCCTTAAAATAATTCCTATAATACTAGACAAAATGAGAAAATCTGAATTCAGAGTATAGGATTTCTTTTGTAAATATGGAAACACTTTGTGTACCACATGGTTCTATATTAATCATACCACCTGCTATATTTCCAGGGGAGATTCCATTCAGCCTTTTAAAATACAGTTCTGTACATAAAGAATAAATGTGCCAGAAAAAAAAGGTCAGAAAGTAAACAACAGCAGGTTCAATTTGAAATATAATACTTGAAAATTTAGGCATGAAACTTTTAGTGACATTAATGAGGATGGTGGAACAAAATCTCCCTCTGCTTTACCAAATCTATGTTTATATTTCAGTGCAATGTCAAGATTGAAATATCTGGCCTTAACTGACTCCAGTATGCTGAGATGTTGCAGAAAAAGTGCTGTGATACATATTCTTTATTGTAATTTTATATAGTACTGTGCCTACCATTGTTGTGTAATAGATAAAGCGATTCCTGCAGAAGCTGTGTGTGTGTGTGTGTGTGTACATGTGATAAGATCAATGTAAAGCACTGCAGATTGCCTAAACTTAACATCATGCATGTATTCTGACCAGTAAATCACATGTCTCAGCATGCACTGGTGAGGCAGGTGTGCTTCTTCATAGGAATGACAGAACTAAACAAATACTTGCAAATAAAACTGAAACAAGAGACTATTCCTTTTGCAACAGGAAAATATGATTCTGCTAATCAACATACTTAACTTACTCTTCTTTACTTTTTTATCTTCAGTTCCAGTTAATACAATTGCATGCTCTCCCTAACATGCAGAAGCTAGGGAGAAAGTGGGTCATGGTAGAGAAGCTAGATGAAGAAGAAGAAACTGTAAATAAGCAAAGAAGGTGATCTAACTGAAGATGATGGGAGGGGAAGAGGGGAAAACACCCTAATGTACATGATATACATTCAAAAAACATATCAATCACTAAGCCAAACATGAGAAGTGGGGTGGGGAGGGATTGGGGAAGGGTTAAATGAGTGTTGTGTGCATGTATGTCTCTGCCATCTTGTACCTCATCAAGATGTGTGATTACAATGCACCAATTAAAAAAATCTTAAAAATCTGTATCTCTCAGGAATTTTTTTTTCTTTTAGATCTCTGTAATATACTCCCAAATGGTAAGAGCTGGTTTGGAATGTGTAAAGCAATATAAAATGGGATTTTCTAAAAACTGGAAGATAGCCTGTATTTTATTTGAATATCAGCTATCATACTTATGACCAGAAGGAGAAAAGCTAAGCACTCTCAGCTAATTTTTAGTGTATGCTACCTGTCTTACTCTTTTTTTTTTTTCTCTCCTAAAGAAAGCTCTAGTTTGACCACTAGGCGGCACTAAATATATGGTAGTCTAATGGAACCTTGAATTTAACTAAAGGCTTTGCCCATTATAGTCAAAAGACATAATTTAGCAAAACAAAATTTTGTTTTTGAAGCAAAGAGTAAATGAGGAGTTAAGAGAAAAAAATAACATTTCAGATACACCATTGAAGAGAAAGATTGTTAGAATAATATTGGTTTCTACTCCAGTTTATAGGTAGAACAACTTCTTTTTCCTGGAAGACTGAGTGCATCTCTGGTTATTAAAATTTAAAGTGTCTAAATTGGGCACAGTGGTGCATGCCTATAATCTCTGTACATGGGAAGCTGAGACAAGAGGATTGTAGGTTTGAGGCCAGCCTTATCAACTTAGTAAGACCATTACCAACTTAGTGAGACCTTGTCTAAAAATACATAAGTAAAAATGGCTGGGGGTATAGCTTACAGGTAGAATGACCCTGAGTTCAATCTCCAGTACCAAACAAAAATAGTTATAGAGCCTAAGTAGTATAATCTTATTTTTAGAAAAGTGACAACAATAGCAATAAGAATGTTTGATTTTATTTTGGAATGATTGGGTAAAATTATCATATAAAGTGATGGCTTTATTGTTTCTTCCTAAAATTTAGGTAACTGGTCATTTAAAAATATAGAACTCTTAAAGTTTTCATTTTACTATTAAGTTTTTTAAAAAATATTTTTCTTTAATCATTTTGCTTACATTGGTTTAAATAACATTTTATTACAATATAGTGTTTATGTTTTATATTGCCATTTAACAAAATTTATCATTAGTAGGTAAATTTTCACAGCTGGCAGGAGTACCAGATATCACTGAATTCAATCAAAACCACCATAAAAGCTTCAGGCTAATGGCACACATTATTTTAAGACTGCTATTTTTAAACTCAAATGATTGAGTAATTTATATATAAAATATATGATAAACTATCATTTGTCAATGACATAAACAAATCCAAGGTACAAGCTAGGGAAAATGTTTATAGTACATTATCACAGATAGCAATTAACAGAGCTTTTCTAACAAAATGAAAGAAATCACCTGCAAATTAACAACCACATTTTCAGAAAATGAAAAAAAAAGAAAATTAAGAAATTTAAATTATTATTATTAATTTTTTTGTGGTACTAGGGATTGAACGCAGGGGCATTCTAAATCTGAGCTACACCCCAGCCCAATGTTTTTATTCATTAGGAGAATGATAAAAACTAAAATTAAGTGAGATCTAATTTCCACCTATCAGATTAGGAAAAAAAATCTTAAGACACTCTACTGAGATGAATTGGTATAACTTGTGTAGAAGTAAAGTTGTTCATCTTGTACATTTTACAAGAAACACTAGTTTTAAAAATATTTCTTACATATTGCATTCTATATATAGAAAAATTACCTGTTTAAATTTATTCACTTGTAGTGCTTTCTGCTGTAGAACAAGATTGGGTGGAGGCTCAGAAAGCTAATTCACAGAGGAATCATTAAATGATTTTATTACTAATTTAATGGAATGTTACACAGCTATTTAAAAAGTGTAAAAGTCCTTTGTCCCCTGACTTGAATAGATCTGTGAGATATATTAATATATGAAAACTGTTCAGAACAATTTGTCCTGTGAACTATGGGAAAGAAATGGAAGAAAAAAACAATTATAGATGTTTGAATATGCTTAAAAGTGTTTGGAAGAATGACCAAGTTAAATAAAATGATCTGAGAATAAAAAAAATTAGATGACTACTTTAAAATTGTGTTATCAAAAGACACTCCAGTTTCATCAAGTTCATATGTGAGCTGGAGATATTTGACAAATATTTTCATAGAAATACATAAATAATTAAATGTGGACATTTCTACATCTAACACCTACTTAGGAAGAGTTGATTATGTACTATACTATAGAATTAACATTTAGATTGTAAAGATGAATCACAAGCATACTTTGAGCCAGGTGTGGAGATGCACACCTGTAATCCCAGTACTTGGGAGGCAGAAACAGGAGTATCCCATCTTCCATATTAGCCTCAGCAACTTAGTGAGACTTTCATCAACCTAGAAAGACCCTGTTTCAAAACAAAAAAATTTAAAAGCCTGGGGGTGTATCTGAGAGGATGAATGGCCTTGGGTTCAATCTCCAGTGCCTCAAACAAAAATAAACATGCTTTGTCTTCCAGGAGATCATAGTCTGTGCCTATGGGAATGGGAAGACAACTTCTTACCAGGGTATAACAAGTCAATGTGTTCAGTGTACAAAGTGCTATGCAAATTATAATTATTGTCTCAGTTAGACATTTGAATTTAAATGACTCCTTCCTGATAAATTTATTTTATAGTGAAATGTCATAAAAATAAACAAAAGCAACCACTTGGCTTCTAATGTAGTATTTGGGCTACAATTTAGTGCGTCTGTGACTATGGGTATGTGTGTCTTATAAATTCTCCCAAAGTACAAGTGCCTATGGAATGATGGATTTAATTTTATCTTTTAGAGAAACTGGTAAACTTTGTTGTAGGCTGTAGAGAAACAAAGCAATAAGAGAGAAATAAGCAGCTCTAGGTTGACAAAACAAATTATTTGGTTTACCTGCAAAGAAAAGATCTCTTAAGGAAATTTAATATTTTCTTCAATTGTCCAGTCACATAGAAGTGAATTTACAAGAAGAACACCACTCTTTACCCTAAAGAAGTGCCTATGAACAGAAAAAATATTTTAAATTCTTTGTAGTGTTTTATATTTTATGATAATTGGTTATTGATTAGTAGACCAGGAAGAGAATTCTCTAATTTTTTTGTTAAATGACTCTCAACATTAGGAATACTGTTATGTATCTGAGTAATAGAATGTGACGGTGGGGTCATGATTATGTCATAGTGCTTGGAAAGAGTGAAATAAGCTTTCTCTCTTGGGCTAGCATTCTCAATATGAATTTTCAGCTATTAGATAAGTATCAAACATGAAGAGGCTGGAAACTTGATGTTATGCTGTCAGCTCTTGTGCTGAGCCAATTAGATTTACATTACATAGAAGAACTAGGTCAATGAATATGTTTTCTTTTATTTTCATGAGAATCAACCTCTCAATTCTTCTGAAGACCAAGCTGTTCTGAATTATTATTTTTGAGGATAGATAAGATTCAGTTAAAATGCTCATATTTGGAACATATCTCACCAGACCTATGCATTCTTAGCATTAGCAATGCATTAGGGTCAACCAAAGACAAACATAAAATAAGCTTGAAGGATCTGAACATGCCCATTGTCATCAGAGATTTATATTATGCAATATAATTCATGTTAAAATGCTGATGGTATGTCAAACAGTTATTTATACCTTTCACTCAATTCTCCTGTCAACAGCAATCATCATGTACAGTCAACTCTTTTTTAATCTTTGACCTGATTATTCTCTACCAGTCTGCTTTTGAGTGATAGATAACATCTTAACCATGTTTTAATGTTTATAGAATTTCAGTAAACAACATTTTTTGGGGGGAGGGGGGAAAATTCCAAGCAGAAAGAAAAAAATTACAAAATCCAATACTATAAAAATCTTCAGTTGCTCTTTGACCATGAACTATCTACTCACTCTTCCTTAGTAATGATATCCTGATTTTTCTTTGGAATTCATATCTACATTGTTGGTCTATGGATTCAGTGATATTGGCAGCACTGTTCTGATTTGCAAAAATCCATCAATTTATTGTATATCTTTTCTCATTCTAAAGTGTCCTCTATTAACTCTTATACACTGTTGGTGAGATTATATAGTAGTACAGCCACTATGGAGATCAGTATGGAGGCTCCTTAAAAGACTGGGAATGGAGCCACCTTCCCACTCAGCCATATAGCTTTTAGGGATCTTCCCCAAGGCATTGAAATCAGATTCCTATAGGAACACTTGCATTTCCTGTTTATTGCAGCTCAATTCATGATAGCCAAACTATGGAACCATCCTAGAGGTCCATCAATAGACAAATAGATTAAAAAAGTATGATATATATGCACAATAGAATTCTACTCAGCCATAAAAATACTACCAATTATGTCATCCGCAGGAAAATGGATGGAACACAAGAATATATGCTTAGTGAGATTAGCCAATCTCACAAAGTGAAAGGTCATATGTTTTAACTCATATATGGAAGTTAGAGAGAAACTGGGAAATAAGTAAAACCTCAGATAAATGAGGGGTGACACTAATGAAATGGGGAATGGGGAGCCAGAGAGAGGAAGGGAGGAGGGGGAAGAAAAGAAAGATCTGATGATGGCAACTATTCAAATAATCCTTTGTTCATACATGAAGTTATTTGCATTGATGCAAAGACTATCTATGGGGAGTAGAGCAGTGGGTGGGAACCAAAGGCAAACACACAACCAATGATGATAGTGTGTGTGTGTGTGTGTTTATCACTCTGAACTTTACTATGATGTATAATTACAATATGTCAATAAAAAATAGCCAGGCATGGTGGCGCACACTTGTAACCCCAGCATTTGGGAGGCTGAGACTGGTGGATCCGGGTTCGAGGCCAACCTCAGCTGCTTAGTGAGGTACTGTGCAACTTAGCGAGACCCTGTTTCAAAATAAAGAATAAAAAAATAGGGCTGGGGGTGTAGCTCGGAGGTAGAATGCCCCTGACTTCAATTCCCAGTACCACAAAAAAAATAAAAAATAAAAATAAAGTGTCCTATATTGAACAACATGTCAGGCATGAATGACACATGTAAGTTATGTAAAGTGAACTGTGGGAGCTGAGAAGGAGGAAGCAGTTGTTTTTGCCTAGGGGGATCAAGGGAGGGTATCACTCAGTAGCTGCTGGAAATCATCTGCCTTGTGCCTGTGTGGATTTTTTTTTTCCAATAGTGCCCCACATTCTGTGACTCTATGGGTGTGGTGCTCTTGGCAGCAGCATGTCTTCATAACTCAGAAAGGTTTGAAAGGAAGTCCATCTAGAGCTTTTCATTGTGATCCCTGGATCAGTATAACAGCAGCTACCTTACAAATCTTGCTTGAATGCATTTTATTTGCAGAAATGTATCAGTAGTCAATAAAGTATATCCAGAAAATACACCTTTTAACTGTCCAACCTTTATATATCAGAGAGACATATATGAAAGAAGTAGATATGAAAGCCGGATGAAAATCAGACATAGATGTTATGATTTGGATCTAGAATATCTCTCAGAACTCATGTTGTATACAAGGATGTTGTATATAAGGAAGTAATGTTAGAGGTAGGATTTGAATGCTGAGTAGAGGTCCCTGGGGCTACGGCCTTGAGGACTCTATGTGTCACTCACTCCTGCTCTTTATTGTCTCTTTTTCTTGCTAGGATGTCCTGAGGAAGTGCAGCTGCAGCAGAAGCAGTCCCCAAAATGGACTATGACCTCTGACCCTCTCCAGAATCATGAGCAAATAAGTCTTCTTCTCTCTAAAGTTGTGTGTGGCAGGAGTTTGAGTCACAGTGGTGAGAAGACTGAAAGAGTAGCTAACAGGTATATTTTGACAAGGATTTAAGAATAAATTACAAATTTGAAATGATCTTGAGTTTCAGAAAGATGGCGACTGGGGGAAGTAGCACATCTCAGTCACACTGACACTCAAAACTGAATTGCAGAGAAGACAGCATTTTGACAAGAGAAAAAGAGCAGCAAAAAAAAGTGAAAAAGCAATGAAAATTTGAAATATGGTAGAAACAAAACCAGGAGATAGAACAGAAGACAGCAAAATACCTTGTGCACCTCCCCTGGGGAGATTGCAGGTACTGTGGTCTCCAGACACATCCAGCAAAGAAGCCAATGACTTCCCCCAGAAAAGCAGTGAAAAATACAGCAAGAAGACCTTGATGGAAGCAGGGAGATGTTCTAAGGGGAGGGTAAGAGGAAGACTGAGGTTCATTATTGGAAATACTAACATAGATGGTATGTACATATGTGAAAATTCCAATGTCAGTCTCAGTACTCTGTATGGGGGGGAGGAGGTGGGGTGGGGTATCAAGTGCTTTGTGCATGTATGTCAATGTCAACATGATATACATTATGATGTGAGACCATAATGCACCTATAAAAGCACATTAAAAAAAAGAAATCATCTTGATTTGAACATGGCATACAATTTAGAGGTGAAGAAAAGAGATGAGAGGAAGTAAAGATACTGCATGGAGTAAACAATAAGACAAAAGTGGGTGATGATTAGATTGTGCAAAATAGCTTCATCCTTCCATTTCTGGCTTGTCTTGCACCTTGAGGATCTTATGCAACAAATATATTCTGTGAATAATTTGAAATTCTCATAAAATTATATTTTAATATTTATTCTTTGTGGTATCATTTATTGTTTTTTGATTTGTTTCATTTGCAGACAATATTTTCATAAAATCATATTATGTGCTTTTTGAAAAAAGTTATATTCAAAAAATTTTTACATCAGCTGCTTATTAGTCTGTTTTAGATTTCTTCAAAATGTAAACCATCTTTATTTTATTTTTTTAAATTTATTTATTTATTTTTGTATATGAGAAATGTGTAAACCATCTTTAAATGTTGCTCCTCCAGGTACCTAATGAGACAAAAACTCAAAAGGACTAATAAAGACACATTTCTAATATATTTTCTTTTTCCTTCATTATAGCAAGCAAGTTTCTACAAAATTCATCCTTTATCAGCACACAGGTGACTAACAAGGCATTAGAATCCCTTTGAACATCTCTCTTTTTTTTTTGTTTTTTTTTTTTGCGGTACTAGGAATTGAACTCAGGGGCATTCTACCTCCGAGCTACACCCCCAGCCCTATTTTTTATTCTTTATTTTGAAACCGGGTCTCACTAAGTTGCGGGATGCCTCACTAGGTAGCTGAGGCTGGCCGCGAACCCGGATCCTCCGGTCTCAGCCTCCCCAATGCTGGGATTACAAGCGTGCGCCACCACGCCCGGCTTGAACATCTCTTTTACTTTTAGATCTGGTATACGTTTTTTCAGTGTGTGTGTGTGTTTGTATGTGTATGTTCATGTGAAAGAGAGAATATATGAAAGATCCACACATATGTCTTGCTGCCTACATGATATCTTCTGTAAAAAGTTGGTTGGTCACAGATTGATGTTCAATAAATTTTTGTTAGATTATTAAATCAAATAAAGTAAATGTTTTTATACATTGCATAGAGCTTTGCTTTTTTGAAAAATATGTTTTGTGTACATATTTTGATAGATTTTTGGTAAACCAAATTAAATAAAATATAATGTAATGACACCCAAATTTTAATTTCATTGGTAGATAATGTTCTAAAGATTTCTCCATATATGCACAACTCAGACCTTCTAAAAAAAAAACAACATAATTTTATTAGCAAATATACCTTGGAAGCAAGAGATACTATAGATCTCTGGAGAGACTGGTAAATTAAACTCATCATTTTATGTTCCTCTACGTCATTTGTTTATATGCCAGGAAAATAAACCTGGAGATACCTTTCCTATTTGGTAGAGTACAACAACTTGATGAATGTGTAAAATTTCATTCTCTAGAAAAGGGAAAATGCACACCTGACATTAGTGCCTTATAAATGTTGTGTCTCCTCATTTGAGGTTTCTTCTCCTATAGCGCAACTACTTGCATGCACAGGTGAACAACAGGCCCACATGCGGTACTGTGGGAACTAGAGCAAAGTTGTCTGGCTGCAAATGCTCCTGAAAACAATAAATTGTCCAGTCCTGTGAACCTCTTGTCGTCTTCTTTCAGTATTGGAATATGTAATTATAACCTGCTAAGTCATTGAATTTTATACAGTGTAAACTCTCAAACCCTTCCCAGAATACGCATGACCTGATTGCTACAAAGGTTTGCTGTTTGCTCATGTTTTATTCTCATTATAGATGAGCTGGAGCATCCCCTCTGTGCCCTCACTTAGTAAGCAAGAGGAAGCATTATATATAGCATTTACCAAGGAACATTCACTTTTTATTGGTCAAAGCGGGCAGGAAGTGCAATATTTAAGAAGAGGGTGTACCAATGAAATTAATAAATTAATATTTTACCATTGTTATGATTGGATGTAGAATATTCCCTGAAAAGCCCATGTATTAATGTTCAGGGTTGGTATAATTAGGTCATGAGGGTTGTAATCTCATTAGCGTGTAAATTTATTGTGATGGGTTTATTTGGAGGTAATCTAGGCAGGTGGAGTGTATATAGAGAAGGTGGGTCTGTGGGAGTGTGGCCTCAGAGATTGTGCTTTTGTTTTTGGATCTGCTTGCTTGCTTTCCCTCTGGCTTCCTACTTCTATGATATAAGAGCATAGTGCATGCTCTCTCCCTCTGTCTCCTTCCCACCACCATGTCCTGAGACCTACAGATATAACACAGCCTGGCATTGACTGAAACTCTAAGATTTAAAAAAAACTGTGAGCAAATAAATCTTCTTTCCTGTAAGTTTTGTGGTCAATTTTTTTGGATTATAGCAGTGAGAATGTTGACCAAGAAAATCATCAATAATAATTGTATGCAGTGGAATCATCTGTATTCTTATGAATGAACTTTGGGCTGGTTAAATAATTTGAAGTATGTTAGGAAGATGAGAGTTCCTCATGTTAAGGTGAATTCAATAATGTCTATGTTCAGAATGAAAGGGTCGTCAGTTAGCAATCAACATTAGGATTTTTATTGCTAGTCGAATCATCAAAATGGAATTACATTTTATAAAAAGAAGATAATATCAGTATTAAAATAACAACAGCACAATTAGTAAAAATAAAGAGGACCATGTTTTTGGTTCAGAATATCATTAAATATTCTAAATTAGTTTTTTGTCTATCAATTGTCATGCTTACCCAGTGACCCTACACATAGAATATTCTGATCCTCATGTTCAAGTTAACTCCCCTCCTCCATACAGCATTGAATGTCATAATATTTAAGTTTAAGTTATAGATCTCTTCATCTTTATGCTATTCCCATTACACCTGAATCATGTACTAAAGTTCAGTTTAGTTACGTGCTCAATAGGTTTGAGTTTATTGATTTATTCTTCTCTCTTCCATGAAGGTTAATTATGTCTTCCTCTAAGAAAATTCTATCCAATGTCTGTTTTCCTAGAAAGCTAAGCCCCATTTCTGGCATGTAGTCCTATATTAGAAAGCCTTTTCTGTATCTTTTCTTTTTTTATTACTACAGAAATTTTCTCTGGACATCTTTTCAAGCTGCGGTAGCAGTGCCCTAAAGCATAGATATTTTCTACAATGTCAGAATCTAGAAAGGATCTATAGCTATAATTTGTCATTAAGACAATCACTGTAAAAAAACCAGTAGGGGCTTTTATAGAGAACTATGTATATAAAAATGAGATGGAAAAGGAATGGGAAGAAATGCTAAAACACAGAAAACATCATATACATAAAGTTTAAATCTCCATGTTATAGTTGAGGTTTAAAAAATTTGACTGACAATTGCATTATTTTACTGAATATAGATTTAAAAAGGTATGAAGACATAGGTGACCTTTTTAAAGCAATTTGTAAAATTAACTGTGAACTAGTTCTTCTCTTTTCTGCCATGATAAAGCTCCCTTGCCACATACAAAATTTCTGTGGCTAAAAAGGTTAAGTAAAATGCTTCAGTTTGGATTTTTAATGACACCATATCCAAAAGTAAGATTTTGACTCCTGTACAATTCTCTCACATTCCTTTCTTTTACATTATTTTCACTTTTCTCTGTAACAACTGACCTGTATAACTATCCCTTGAAATATTCAAATTTTCTCAACTAAACTGTAGGAAGAACCTACTTTATCCAGTGAAAGTCTTGATGTTTTGAATCAGTTGTATATTTTTATTTTTTTTTATTTTTATTTTTATTTTTTTTTTCCGGTACTGGGGATTGAACTCAGGGGCATGCTACCTCCGAGCTATACCCCAGCCCTATTTTTTGTTCTTTATTTTGAAAGCGGGTCTCACTAAGTTGTGGAGGGCCTCACTAGGTAGCTGAAGTTGGCCGCGAACCCAGATCCTCCGGTCTCAGCCTCCCGAATGCTGGGATTACAAGCATGTGCCACCACACCTGGCAGATTGTATTTTTTTATTTTTAATATGCTTTTATTGGTGCATTATGGTCTCACATCATAATGTATATCATGTGGACACTGACATACGTGCACACAGCATTTAGTGCCCCCCTACCTCCTGTCTCCCCCTCTCCCATACAGAGTACTGAGATTGACATTGGGATTTTCACATATGTATATACTGTAGATGTTAGTATTCCAAATAAGAAACTTAAGTCTTTCCCCTTCCTTAGACCACTTCCCTGGATTTACTGAGGTTTCTCCTCCATTTTCTGGAGTCCCTCTCGTATCCCAGTTATTCCCTAGCTTGTATATATTAAAAAAAAAAAAAAATACGTCCTATTACTTTCTTTGACTGGCTAATCTCACTTAACATTATGTTCTCCAGGTCCTGAATCAGTTATATTTTGACTCAAAGCATAATTATATGTGTGTGTGTGTGTGTGTGTGCGCGCGCACTGGGGTTTTATCCCAAGGCAAATCTAATCTTGAGATTTTTTTGTCTTGAAACAAGGTCATGCTAGGATGCTGAGAGTCTCATTATATTGCTGAGGCTGGTCTCAAATCTGCAAATTTCCTTCTCAGCCTTCCAAGTACTGGAATTACAGGTGTGAACTACCATGCTGAGAAAGAATATAATTAAACTTTCCAAGTCAGAATAATCACAAAATAAACATACAGAACACTAGCTATTCAGGACTTTCTGCTCACAGAAAACAAAGTCAAATCTCTCATGATGCTATTGCTAAGGTTTGAATGTGTCCCCACAAACACATGTGATGGAAACTAAATCCCCAAGTAACAGTGTTAAGAGATGAGACATTTTAGAAGTGATTAGGCCATGAAGTCTCTCTCTCATGAATGGGTTAATATTGTCATCAAGAGAGGGAGCTTTGTGTCACAGGAGTGGGTTCTTTATGAAAGGAAATGTTTGGTTCTTTTTTGTTTCTTTCTTTCACCCTCTCTTACTTTTCTGCCATGTAAGACCTTTTATTTGGGATGATATAGAAAAAAAAGTCTCTCTCCCGATGTGAGGCCCTCAGTTTTGAATTGCTCAGACTCCAGAAACATGAGAGAATAAATATTTTTGTTGTAAGTTAATCAGCCTGTTGTGTCCTATTACAGTAGCAGAAAACCAACTAAGATAGCAATGTATTTTACTTTTCTGGGAGAAAATGCAGTTTTAAAAATGTTATTTATTATTTTTTCAGAAAAAATCAGTTAAGCCAGTCAGAAGGTGAAGGGACATATGTTTTCTCTTATATTCAGAAGCTAGGGATTAATCCAGATACCAGAAGAACTTCAGATAATGGAGGTGAAACTCAGGTAGAGAAGGAAGGGAAGGAATGGAGGATCAATGAAGAAATCACTTCTATTGACTTTTTGTACATATGTGAGAATACCAATGTCAATCTCAATATCCTGTATGAGGAAGGGGGGGCAGTAGGGAAGGAATGGGAGAAAGCTCACCAAGCGCTATTGCTTGTATGTCGCTATCTAGGAACTTCATTATAATGTGAGACTATAATGTACCAATAAAGGTATAAAAAAAGAAAAATTAAAGTTAAATAATATTAAAGTATTATGTCAAACACATGCAAAATAATGTGCTTTGTACCTTAATGGCATAGTTTGCACATGTAACAATAAGAGTCTCTGCAGAAAATATGAGGAATAATTAAACAGGGAAAGTTTAATTCACATGCTTTTTAAAGACAATAGGACAGGGCAAGGGGAAAAAAAGTGGATAGTTTAATCTATTGGGATTAAAAGTAACAGAGAGATGCTTCTATCTTTAGTACTGAAGAGACAAGGAAAGGAGCAAGTACAAGAACCCAAAGTACAGAGGTCATCCAAAAAATGGCTCTTCATAAAGTAGCTCTGCCAGTTCATGGGGAAAATATACTCAGTCTTCACTCCACTTCCTTCCTGCAATATTGCTGCTTGTGGTGCCTATATGTTTTATTATATTTTTGTCTGTTTTTAATTTCCTTATATTTTTCAGGCAGGAAGATAAATATAGTTCTTATTTCTTAATTTTTTTTTTGATAGTGGGGATTGAAACCCACGCGAATTCTATATCTGAGATATACTTCTAAACCTATTTTTATACATTTTTGATGCATTACAATCTCACATCATAATGTAGTTCAGAGTAACAATGACATATATGCGCATATTTTATTTTTTATTTTGAATCAGGGTCTCACTGACTTGCAGAGGCCTCGCTAAGTTGTTGAGGCTGGCCATGAACCTGCGATCCTCCTGACTAAGCCTCCCAAACTGGGGCTAATAGGCATGCACCACCATGCCTGCCTTCTTAATTTTATCTGAAATAGAAGTCCTCTTGTCACATTCTATTTTAATTTCTTATTTGCTTGTGTAATTGTTTCAAAAATTTTTTAAAATGAAGTAGTATAATGAGAAGTAAACATCAAGATTTTTTCCATTTGGATTTAATGAATTGTAATTTTCCATTTTATCTAGTAAGTTTTATGTTAAGGTAAAATATAATAATTCAGAAAAAATGTTGCTGAAGAGATACTTCACAAGGATAATATTCAAGTGGCAAATAATCACTCTGAAATACTAATTGTCTTTAATCATCAGGGTAATGAAAACTAAGCTAAGATGAAAAAGCATTAAGCATCATCTATGAGATCACTAAAATTTAAAAGATTGATAATACTAAGATTCTGAAAAATGTAGAGCAACTGGAACTTTTGTGATCTTCTGTTGGTGAATAAATTGCAACATTGATTTATTCTGCAGAATGTACAAAATTTCAGCATACAAAGCTCTATGATGAAAAACTTCACTGCTACGAATACACAAAAGAAATATGAATAAATGTTTGCCAAAAGAAATGTACATGAATATTCCTGGAAACATTATTTATAATAGTCAAAGACTAGAATCAATATAAATATTCACTGGCCTCATTTGAAAACTTGTAAAGCAACAAAAATTATCAAAACACTTCTACCAAACACAGCATATATGAATCTTTAAAAATAAGCAAACTTGAGAGAAAGAAATCAGACACAATAAAGCATTTACCCTATGATTCCATTTAGTTGAGCTCCAAGCTGGGCTCCAAGTACTGGCCTGTAATCCCAGTACTTGGGAGGCTGTAACTGGTTCAAGACCAGCCTCAGCAATTGGATGAGCTTCAGTGACAGGAAAAAGAAACATGTGCAAGTCTGGAGATTAGGTGAAATTTATTTTAAGAGAAAATTTAGAAGACATTATTCCATAGTCTTCTATATTCCTGTATTGTGATTGATACATCTGTTAAGGGATCAAAAAAGAGGGCTTCCAAAACATGTTAATATTCTATTTCTAGATCTTTGTTATGATAACTAAGGTGTAATATGTTTATGAAAATGTACTGAGCTAAATACAAGCACATTTGGGGGCACATTGTATTTCATAAACTGAAAATTATAATTAAATATAATTAATTGAATTAAAATAACGTTGCTTTCCATATATATATATAATAAAAATAAGCATATATATATGTAGTATACAATGACAAAGAAACAGATACAGGTCTAAAAAGGGAATTTTAAAAAACATTTTATATAAATGGATGCAAATGTATGTGTAATTTGCAAATTTTTTATTGAATATATTTTATAATTCCTTCATATACATATGTGTATATATTATTTATGCATGTTACTTTAGGTTATTCATTGTGAAAATATACTAAAATTAAAATATATAAAAAATAAATACATTAATTTCTATTATAAATATCTAGGTTGTTTCCAGTTTTTCTACATTACTATGGCTTATAATTAAAGTCTTTTGTTTTCCTTTGCTTATATCTTCATGTTTTATTTTCAAGAATAATATGTGGTTTATTAATAAATCACCCAATGCTTTTGAATAAAATTTTAAAATATTTAGATTTATTTTTATAATTTAAATCTGTATTTTGTAGTATGATTTACATTTTTATATTACTTGGTCCATTGTCACTATACATTGTAATGAGATTCAAAGTGATCTGTTCATTTATATAAAGAACATCTCTTCTGTGTGTTTCTCTCTGCACCCCACCCTCTCCCTCCTCCTTCCTCCCTGTGAATGCTAGTGAGATAAGTAGAGATAGATTCATAACATTATTTGGCCTATTTTCTTCCTCCAGCCTCCTTTGCCCATTCCCTCATCCTTTCCCAATCTCCTTCCACTATCCTACTGATCCCTCTCATTTTCATGAAGTCACTTTTTCTTTTCTATTTTCTCTTTAACTTCCACATATGAGAGAAGACATGTAGCCCTTAATTTTCTGAGTTTAGCTGATCTCACTTACTATGATGTTCTCTAGTTACACAATTTTTATCTTCTTTATGGCTGAGTAAAACTCCATTGTGCAACTTAGGCTCTCAGAAACTTAGTGAGACCCTGTTTCAAAATAAAAGACTAAAATAGGACTGTAGGTGTAGATCAGAGGTAGAATGCCCCTGGGTTCCATTCCCAGAACCAAAAAAAAAAAAAACCACCACCACCTCCACCAACACAAAAAACTTCATTGTGTGCATATACCACATTTTCTTTATCCATTTATCTGTTGAGGGACACATAGTTTGGTGTCATAATTTGGCTATTGTGAATTGTGATACTGTAAACATGGGCATACATGTGTCAATATAGTATTCTGACTTTAATCCTTTGGGAAAGATATGCACCATATAGCTGGCTCATATGGTGGTTTAACATGAAAATTCTTGAACATGGATATCTTTGGTTCTTCCATACTATACATGATTAGAATGAAAATCTTCAGCCACAGGATACCACATTTTTAATCTTTTGTACTTTACAAATTTTTGTCCAAACACAGGATTCCAAGTCACATATAATCACTAAAATCAATGTTTAAGGAACCTGCCTCCTAATATTTGGAAGCATATTGTTAAGCATAAACCCTCTTTGCTCAGTAACTTCTGAGGACTCAAGGAATAATCACATAATTAGTTGATTGAATCTTTTATTGATTATCTACTACTTACCCCTGCCTGCTACTGAGTCACTTCTCCAGTTGTTCTTCTATTCTTTGATTCCCAGAAGACCAGATCTCCAAGCTAACAACCAATGAACAATCATGCAGGCTACACTGTTTTTAGTACTTTCCTTTACTAGAACCATACTTTACTAATGTTATTCCATTTAGAAAGTATAGTGGGGAAATTTCTTTCTTTAAGTCCCAAAGCTTACATAAGTTCCATTTCTAGGGACAAATATATTCCAGAACAATTGGTGCAGGGAACATTTGCTGTCTTCCTTGATTTCTCTAGAAATCATAGTAGAGTAGACATATATATTGGCCCTGTCCTAAGATATCAAATATTTTCTTTGGTTATATTGTTATACTGATTTTAATGAGTTTACAAGAGAATAGAATGAGAGAAAAACACCTCCTGAAATCCATTTTTTCCCTTCTAGTTTTAAGCAAACTGTTCTTTCTATCTGATCACTTCTAATATTTTTGTTTTTTTGTGTGTGGTGGGCAGAATGGTGTACCACCCTCCCTCTAAAATATTCCTATATCTTTGTCTATGAAACATATGATTTCTGTTACCTTAGAAAGTATTAAGGAGTTTAGAGTTGGGTATGGTGGCACATGCCTCTAAACCCAGTACTGGCAAGTTGGAGACAGGAGGATGTCAGGTGTGAGGGCAGCTTCTGCAACCTAGCAAGGACCTGTTTCAAAATAAATAGGCTGGAAGTGTGTATTAGATGTAGAATGCCCCTGAGTTCTATCCCCAGGACCATAAAAAAAGCTTAAAAACAGGAGGAATGAATTACAAAACTATGGGATATGTACACAATGGAATTTTACTCAGCCATAAAGAAGAACAAAATCATGTTCTTTGCAGGGAAATGGATGCAACTGGAAAACATTATGTTAAGTGATATTAGTCAGTCACAAAGAGTAAAAAAGCATATGTTTTCCCTAATATGTGGGTGCTAGGGAGAAAATGGGGCATAAGACGGACTCCAGATGAAAAAGGAAAAACCCTAGATAAGCAAAGAAATTGACTTAACTGAAGGCGATGGACTGGGGGGGAGGGGGACACCCTAATGCACATGATGTACTTTAACAAATATATCAAAGGCAATCACTAAACTGAACTTGAGAAAGAGGGAGGGTGAGGGAGTAGGGTGAGAATTGGGGAAGAGGTTAAAATGAGAAATGTGTGCATGTATGTCTTTATCAGCTTGTACCTAACAGAGATGTATTATTACAATGCACCAATTAATAAACAATTTAAAAAAATAAAATCAGGAGGGAGTTTAGAGATGAAAGTAAGTTAGGGATCTATGCATGTAACCAGACAATATGCAAACAGAACCACAAACATTATATATGTGTATATATATATATATATATATATATATATATATATATATATATGTATCTGTATATATATAATGTATGTATGTGTATATATATATCCTTTTAATTATTTATTTTGCTAAATTTTCTATATTTCCTGCATTTTCCCATTCTCTATTTCCCATAATTATGTTGACCACTTTTCTTTTTTCTGTAGTTAAAGGTTGCTTCCATCTGGTCACTCAAATCCTCAATTCAGAACTAGTTTAAACCTTGTGGTAGTTTAGTAGTTTAGATCTCTTTTTTCATAGTGGTACTGAAAATTCAGTCTCTATGACCAAGAAATAGTTCAGCTCATTTACTTGGTAAGAGATTGGGTAGGGTACACCAAACACCTGAATCTCCAAGGTGTAATCACACCCACACCATTTGAGTAGTACTTTTGTTTTCAGTTCTCTTCACTCCCCCTCCCGGGGGGGATACTCTGTAGTAGACTCCAATTCCAGTTAGGGACTGTGGATATGGTCCATCATGTCAAAGGGGCTACTTTGAGCCACTCTGACTGTACAGACTCAAGCTCCCAGGTGCCATTATATAGCTGTGCATCCAGAACTGGTAGATCTATACTTACAGTCTTGAATCTTCTTAAAATTTTCTTTCATTTTTTTTTTTATCAGTGGGGTTGCATATCTTCTTCAAATTAATCTCAACTTTGATTGGTGGTGCTGTTTCCTTTAAAATTTTTGGTTGATTCAAAGCAGAGAATTCATTAATTCAAAGCAGAAAATATAAATCAAAGGATGAGCTTTTTGTATGAATGCAATGGGGACTTCTGCATTATTTACTTTTCCCTTTTCATAGCTGTTAAAATATTCATTCACATGGTTCTGTATCTGTATAACTATATGTTATGGTAAATGACTATTACTCAATGTACTAGTTATTCTGTGGATTGGTCTAATCCTAAAACATACTTATGGAATAATATACTTGTCATGTATACTACTTAATTTACTTCCTATTGTTTTCTTTTTTCCTCTTTCTGCAACTCCTATTATTTTAAATTTGTATATTTTTTATTGCCAAACTCATTTCAAATATTTTATTCCCCCTTTATTCTCTCACTATTTTCTTTATGTTCTACATTCTAGGTGACTTCTAAGACTTAGTTTTCAAAAATTTTCATCACCCTCTTGCACTTGGTCATCTTATCTTTCATGAGCTTAAGTGCATATCATGAGTACTTTGTTTATAATATATCTTCCTACTATATATGCATAGTATCTTTTCTTATTTTTAATTGATTAACTTTTTCTAAAACATTTAAAATAGTTCCTACCAAAAAACAAACAACATATAAGTGCTTCTCATATAATTAACAAATTTTAAAGGCATATTGGCTAGTGTTTTTTTCAGATAATTTCTCCAATATGCTTAGTTGATATTCTGTTCAGTTTACTTGATTTATATTCTTACTTTCTTCCTAAATAAAATGGCAAACTTTTGCACCAATATCTTTAGAGGGAGAAAAATGTCTATAATTTTCTGGAGACAGAAAAGGGTCATTATCTGTCTTCTCTGGATGTCTAGATAATGTTGTTCATAGATGGCCTTTGGAAGAATAATTTTACATTTAATGTCAAGTGCCACCTCTTCTTTAGACCTAATACTTTTAGGCTTTTGCATGTTACATAGGTCTGGTTTTCTTTCTTGCATAAGTTTTCCAATCAGTTGACATTTTTCCATTAGTATTGTGTGTGTGTGTGTGTGTGTGTGTGTGTGTGTGTGTGTGTTAGTAGGGATTGAACTCAGAGGCATTCTAGGTTTGAACTACATACGTAACTCTTTTTTATTTTTATCTTTTTTAAAAAATTTTGAATGAGAGTATCACTAACTTACCAGGAGCTGCTTACCTCAAACCTACAATTTTCCTATCTCATGCTCCCAAGTATTGAGATTACAAGCATGGACCATTGTGTATGGCTAATATTTCATTTTCAAAAATGTATTGATATATTCTTCCTACCTATTTATTCTTAATTCTCTTTGTTCTCATAAATTTATTTTATTTATTCTTTTATTTATATCTTAGCATGATTTATGAAGAAGCACACCTTAAGTTCATTTTGTTAGCCAAAACTCTAGATGTGTACTATCAGATTAATAAAAATAATTATTAAAGTTAAAAGAGCTTTTGAGGGGCGAGATGAATGTGAGATTATGAAATTTCAGAAAAGCATTTTTGTATTTCTGTTCAATTAGAGCTTTCTGAACAAATATTATTGTAACTTAGGGCTTATGCTAAAAAAGCATGATTTGGAAGTTCATTTATAGTTCTGCATAGAGCTAATGAGAAAACACTAGAGAAATCCACCTAACTCTTCAGGTATGTATTTTCATTGGTGGGGAAATGGAAATGTGATATTGGAAACATTCTCCCTAGGTTGAGAAACTAAGACATTGTGCTTACTTTCCTTTGGGAAGATTTATTTATATCTGAAATATAAATACATTTATTTAGAAATAAATTTTCTCTTCTCTAAAGAGCACAGCTATTCTTTTTTCCCTTCAGAAAATGAGAGGAAGAATATTTATATAAGTGCCTCAATTCAAATTTGTGTTTTCAACATTCCTTGCTACAAACCCTATATGTAGGGTCATATCTGGGTGTGACTATGCCACTCTAGGGGTAAGAAACTGGGGAACTATACAGTTCATATTGGATTGGATGGAAAGTATGAACATGAGATATATATATATATATATATATATATATATATATATATATATCATATTGATAATATATTTTATCCTCTTAGCTTATATATGAGATTAGAAGGATAATATGTATAGTATCATATATAGCATACTACATAATACATATAAAGTACATATATGCATAAGCATTGTGAACAATTTAGACATTTATAATATTTATGTATGACTTACTACATAATGTACTCTATTCCAGACAAAGAGGGCAATGTAAACATTTTCTCCTTTACTTGTTGTTGTCCAAGATTAATAGAGGTGTTTGTTTTCTTTTTCATTTTTTTTATTTTGGAGGAATTTCCAATAGTGATATTTTCTCTAAGGAATGATAACCTTCAAAGGACATAAACACGTGATCACAACGTAGTGGTGTGTTTCTATTAATTTTATAACATTTCCTTTATGTCCTCACCTAATAGTCTTTTTTTAAAGGAGGAAATTTAACATTTTTTATTATTATTTGTATCCTCCAAGTGTATACAATACACAGAATAAATTATATATATATATTTATGAAGAGTAGAGTATATATATTTGACTATATGTTTGTATATACACCCATTCATACCATATATTAAATGAAGAGAGATAAAAATTGCTAATAATATATGACATATTGATCCTACTGAAATACGAATATATGTGTATATATATATATATATATATATATATATAGAGAGAGAGAGAGAGAGAGAGAGAGAGAGAGAGATACAAATCGCTTAAGTTTTAATATTTGTGAAAAAAAATATTTTTTTCAGAATAAAATATTAAGGCCTATATTGCACAGATGCCATTATGGGTTTCATTTGGAAATTAGGGAGAAAAGAAAAAGATGTTAGGGTTTTGTGTATGTTTGATATATTTACGTTTACTTGTATGCATTTGTCATCTTCATAGAAGTTTTTTTCTTCATTTTCATTTAGAAACCAGGTTTAATCACACATCAGAATTTACTAAAGTATTTGACCCTAACCATAAAGCCGTTGGAATCAGTATGAGTTTTTCATAATACATTATAATTCCTACTTAGAAGAAGCCTTTTATACATCAGTAGAAACCACAAAAGGCTATATATACTTTCTGTGCTTAGAACATCATGTGTTTACCTGCAGTGGGATTAAAATAATGTTCTACAGCATAAAATATGAAATTAGAATTCTTATTCACATTTGATAAGTTCAAACATTTATTCTGAGGCTGTTCATATATTTGTTTCTCTATTTTTATCCATATTGCTTTCCTCAGAAGGTAACAACATCATATACTGTATAAATACGTTTTCTGGGGTTGCATTTCAGGGCGATTTTACAATTATCTCACATTTGTGTATAATTCCCATCCATTTTGCAGGACTAGTAAAAATTCCTACCTTAGCATTGTATCATCTTCCTCTGTCAGAAACAGTAGTGCCATCAGGCCATCTTGTTTACTTAAAATTCTTAATTTTTTGCTGTACAGATCCAATGATTCTCCTAACTCATGTGCCAGACTTGGAGCATGGGAACTTTGTCAATATCAGCCAAGCTAATGCTTAGGGCTTGGCTTTCCTGGGGCCCTATACAACACTCTGAGGTCTTTTTAACTTCACAAAGAGCTAATACTAAATAATTAGCAACTTTCTACTCCTTAAGGGCTTTCAAATTTGAGAGAAAATTTTCCTCTTTATTCATACTTATTTGAGAAAAGTATTGCTTTTACTCTTTGAAGTCCATTGTATATTTAGTTTGGTCATTTTTACAATTTTACATATCACATAAAGAATCATTGATTTGAACCCATTTCTAAACACTAAGACAGTAAAATCCCCCAGACAAATAAAAACAAAGATATGACTAACTTAACAGAAGAAAGATTCTACAATATTAAAGAAAAATCAACATCTAAATAAATTAAATTGTCTTGCCTCATTTGCATTCATCAAAGTAATCCTTATTTTGTAGTGTGTATGTTATTTATTTATTTTACAGATCTCATAGAGAAAAGTCTGAGAGTTATCTAATAAAGGAGCTCAAAACTTTAATGTTTTCATACAGAGTTTCTCTTGTTTTTAATGTTAAGATTTGTTGTTGTCTTTTATGTTTGGTACATAAAAGGGATGATATTTCATGCCCAAGAGTATTGTATATTTCGAGCAAATACCTTGTGCACTTACCGTTCTGCTTCCAGGAACATCGAGGGAGCAGAGAGACTTCTCTGCTCATCCCTAATCCAATTCACTTTCATTGCTTCCTGTACCTTAACTTCATGAACCATATTTTTCAAATAAATGGTATCTATTTCTCTAAAAGGAGA
Organism: Graphiurus murinus; assembly: GCA_004027655.1. Classification (NCBI taxonomy): domain Eukaryota; kingdom Metazoa; phylum Chordata; class Mammalia; order Rodentia; family Gliridae; genus Graphiurus; species Graphiurus murinus. Next base: position 11,226 of record PVLC010012973.1, on the reverse strand, counting down.
CTCTGTAATTCCATTTGAAGGCTATAACAACCTAGATTCCTTTTCTTTTCACAACTCATATCATTTGAAATAAAGTAGCAGCTAAACCAGAGAGAGAAATCTTTAAAGCTCATACTTAAAGTACCCCCACTGGAGTCTGCATTTAAATCACTGAAAATAAATCTGATAAAATTATTTGTTATTTTTATTTCAGTGCTGGTGATCAAACCTAGGGCCTTTTGCATGCTAGATGAGTGTTGTATGAATAAGTTACATCCCCATTCCCAATTGACCATGAAATACAAACAAGAGAATTGTCTTAGATCTTGAGAATAGATCAATAGAATAGTATTATATTCTGTAAAATGTTATCATTTTATTTTATATTTATTTTTATCACTTCTTATAATAGAAGCATATTCATTAAACAATGGGTTATTTAAAATATTTTAGGTATATTTAAGTAGGCTAATAGCAAGAGTCAAGGAATATCTAGATTGGAGCATGTTTTTGATCTCCTATTGCTTCTCACTGATATGACTTTGATGATATTTCCCCCCATGTATTAAACTATGGTAAGTTTCTTCTTCACAGTGGAGAAATAAAAAGGGAATGCAGAGATGGAATGAAAAATGAAATGGAAACCAAAATTTGAAAAGTAAGTATGCCATGACTCACAAAATAGTAAACTAAACATGCAATGGTATACATTGTATCTGAGTTAAAATTATTTAACAACATTGTGTTAATATGTTGCTGAGGCTCACCTTGAACCTACTATTTTCCTCTTTTAGCCTCTCAAGTACTGATTACAGGCATGCACCACCAAGCCTAGCTGAGCTATTCTTAGTCCTGTGAAAAACTAGTGCTAGCAAGTTTAATAAAGCCAAAATCTGTTATGAACAGTTTTTTTCTGATGGTCTTTACATATAAACTTAAACCAAAATAGGTAGATGTGACAGAAGAATTATAAGAACATGGGTTGAGCATAAATCAAGGAAAACACACTACAGGAAAAAAAAAAAAAGAAATACAACAAGAGGAAAGTACCTAGGAGAAGTTGTATAAACCATGATGTTTTTCCCTTCAAGTACTAATCATAAGAATGACCTCTTGAAGGATGTTTTTTTTTTTTTTTTAAGTAAACTTACTTGAGAAAAAGTGTGTAGAGTTAAAGAAGGAAAGAGAAGGAACAAAAAAGAGAAAACAGGATAAATTTTGAAGTGTTTGATTAACATATATTTTCTTGTTATTGTTAATTTTTTTCTGGCCAAGATAAGAAACAAGAAGATTATGGAAGGTAAAATAGAGATAGAGAGGTAAGTGTGCTTGTGTATGTTTTTGTTGTTGTTGTTGTGTTTGTTTTGTTTTTTAAGAGGAAAGGGAAACAGAAAAGCAGGAACCTAAGTGTTCAGCAAATGATTAAGTGATTATTCATTCAATTGAGATAAACTTCAATGCTTACAGTTTCATAAATCCAAACTCGAGGAAATAAAGCATTTGAGATGATTCTCAGATCTTTAGGATGAAATACAGGAATTTAGGAAATTTTATCTAGTACAAGAGTACAAACCTGTTTGAGAGAGGGATCTGAATTTAATGATAAATACTAAGTTAACTCTCTTTAGAGGGAATAGATATTGAAGATACTGTTACTTTGATAAAAAATGACTTTCATAGTTCCTATAAAAGTAAAGATATATGTAATATTTAGATTAAGACATAATAAGTTATTATATAGTGGGTATTTATGATAAGCTATGCTACATTCAAGGAACTTTAACACACTTAATCACACACAACTCTATCAGGTATATTATTGTCACATGCCTACCAATGAAACATAAGATTAAGAACCTTGCAGATATTTTTCTTTTAGTTTACTGGAATTAAAATCAGAATTAGATTAGAGTGTAATCTAAAAAGTTATAATTATCAATAAAAATCTTTGTGTGTAATTTATAGTAAAATTTTTACAGTATACAGTAAATGATGCCTACCTTATATATAAACTTCCCTGGGCTTTTCATAACCAAGGGCACAATGACACAGTTTTATTTATGCTAATACTATTACTACTTATTCTACTACTACTACCACTGAAATATATAATTTTCCATATACTTGCTGGATATGAAGCTTGTGTTACTGCTTTATGTACACTATCATGAAGATTTACTCCTACATTTTCTGGGTTTTTTTTTGTTTTGTTTTTTGCGGTACTAGGGATTGAACTCAGGGGCATTCTACCTCCGAGCTATACTCCCAGCCCTATTTTTTATTCTTTAGTTTGAAACAGAGTCTCACTAAGTAGCATAGTGCCTCACTAGGTAGCTGAGGCTGGCCGCGAACCCGGATCCTCCTGTCTCAGCCTCCCAAATGCTGGGATTACAAGCGTGCGCCACCACGCCCGGTTCTACATTTTCTTTTTAGTCTCTTATAGTTTTAGATGGTACATTTAGATCTATGATTCATTTGAGTTAATTTTTATTTACACTGGAATTCAATGTTCGAAAAACATTCATTCACTTGTATCTGGTTATCCAAGCATTATATCTTGAGAGATTATTTTTTCTGCATTAAGCTATCTTGGTATTCCTATTAGAAACTAATTGATTGTACATGTGTAGTATAATTCTGGACTCAGATATATTTCACTGATCTATAATCTCTATAATCCTACATCATTATCTAATGTCTTGAATACTTTAGTATTTTAGTGGGTTTTAAAATTAGAAAGAGTGAATGTCCTAATGATATCCTTCTGTTTTAAGATTACTTTGCTATTCTGGGTCAATGATATTTTCATATGAATTTTAGAAAAAACAATGCCTATTCTGGATTTAAAGTCAACTGTGATTTTGGTAGAAATAGTGATGAAGCTCTAAATCAGTTTGGGGAATATTTTATCTTAACAATATTAAGTATCCTGTCTAATGATCACAGGATATCTTTCTACGCATTTAAATATGTTTCTTCATTTTTTCAAAAATGTATCATAATTTTTGTTTCCAAGTTTTTTATTTTTCTGTTAAATGTATTGCTAAAAATTTTATTTTTAATGAAATAAATTTGAATTTCACTTTCAGATAGTTTAAAAATAATTTATAGTTTTAAAATTTATGCTTTATATTTTGATAATGTATCCTGCTGCTTTGCTGAACTAATTTAACTAATTTGTTTATCCTAATCATTTTCAGTGGATTCTCTGACATTTTCTTTCTTTCTTTTTTTTTTTTTGTGGTACTGGGCATTCTATTCTGAGCTACACCCCCAGCCCTATTTTTTTTATTCTTTATTTTTGAAACTGGGTCTCACTAAGTTGTGGAGTGTCTCACCACTAGGTAGTTGAGGCTGGCCGCGAACCCGGATGCTCTGGTCTCAGCCTCCCGAATGCTGGGATTACAAGCGTGCGCCACCATGCCCGGCTTGACATTTTCAATATACAGGAGTAGAACATTTTACTTGAATATCTTTTACTTTCTCTTTTTTTGCCTATTGATTCAGGCTAGAACCTCCTGTACAATGTCAAATAGAAGTGGTAAGAGCATACATTCTTGTTTTTTTTTTTTTTTCTTATAGCAAAAAAACATGCAGTCTTATAATATTAAATGTGATATTTTCTATTTTTATTAGATGGATTTTATTAGTTTGACTAAAGTTCCATTTACTATGATCCAAATTCATATGTTGGGTTCATAATCCTGTGACCATGTTTGTATATTTGAAATAGAGGACTTTGGGAGGCAAATTTAGATGAGGTTCTAAGTATGGGTCTATAATCTGTCATAATCTGTCAGGATTGGTGACTTTACAGACAGAAGAGAACTTTCTGTCTCTGTCTCTGTCTATGACTATGTTTATGACTATGTTTATTTCTATCACCTTTATCTCTATATACATCTCTAATCTATCTCTTTCTCCACATACCAACTAAAAAAAGCTGTGTGAGCAATGCAATAAAACCCATTTGGGCTCTCAATTACATAATTATTAAGTGCAATTCTTTTCTTTTTCATTACAACTGTTTGGGATATCTTTGGCATTTTTTGTAGTACAGGTATTCTAGCAACAAATTCAGTTTATGTCTATTTTAGACTAGTTGTTCTTATTTTGTTGTTTTTAAAATAAATTTTACTAGATATAGAATTCTTTGTTGATTATGTTTTTATTGCTGTTTTTATTTGTTTATTTCTTTTTTTACTTTCGACCCTTTATGTCATTTCACCTTCTTCTAGGCTCTATGCTTTCTGATGAAAAGTCAGGTATCATTTTTATTGAGGATCTTTTATTTTTTGTAGGATTTTCTGTTTGCCTTTGGCTTTGGAACATTTGACAATGAGAGGAGTAAACGTGTATATGTTTTATTCTAAATGGAGTTTGTTGTTCTTCAATATGGTGATTGATATTTTTCATCAAATTTAATAGATTTTGACCATTACTTTCTCAAATATTTTTATTCCTTTATCTCATTCTTACTCTTTTTAAACTACCATTATGCATGTGATAATTTTTTTTTTCTGTGGTTCTGGAGATTGAATCCAGGCGCATTCTACCTCTGTGCTATAACTCAAGTCCTATATTTGTATTTTATTTGAAAATAGGGGTTCACTAAATTTCTGTGATTGGTCTCCAACCTGCGATCCCCTGTCTCAGTCTCCCAAGTACTGAGATTACAGACATGTACCACCATTCCCAGCCTGTGATAATATTCTTAATTATATACACTAGTGAATTAATATTTTTGTATTTCTTTTTCTTTCTGTTTCTTGGACTTTATAGTTTAAATTGAATTATTTTAATGTTTTCTAATTCTATGTTCTTTTCATAGTGGATGTTGAACCCCTTAAGCAACTATTTTCTTTTAAGTTATTGTGCTTTCATTTTAAAACTTGTATTTGGATTTTTTTTTTTTTTTTTTTTTTTTTTTTTTTTTTTTTTTTTTTTTTTTTTTTTTTTTTTTTTTTTTTTTTTTTTTTTTTTTTTTTTTTTTTTTTTTTTTTTTTTTTTTTTTTTTTTTTTTTTTTTTTTTTTTTTTTTTTTTTTTTTTTTTTTTTTTTTTTTTTTTTTTTTTTTTTTTTTTTTTTTT
>PVLC010012972.1:0-42859 GCA_004027655.1 Graphiurus murinus | reverse complement strand
GGATTACAAGCGTGCGCCACCACGCCTGGCTTATTCTTTATTTTTCTATTTATAATAATTATTGTTCATTGTAGAGACTTGGAAAATTAAAGATATTTAAAAATATATAACTACATATTATTATAGGTCTTTTCCAATTCTTCTAAAACATTATGCGTTTGTTTTCTTCTTTTTGTTGTTGCTGTTGTTGTGTGGAACTGAGGATTGAACCCAGGGGTATTCTACCTCTGAACTAAACCCCTCAGCCCTATTTTATTTTTTATTTTGAATCAGGATCTCACTAAGTTGCAGGGGGCCTCACTAAGTTGCTGAGGCTGGCCACAAACCTGTGATCCTCCTGTCTCTGACTCCCAAGTATTGAGATTACAAGTGTGCACCACCATGCCCAGCTCTAAAACATTGTTTTTAATGACTATGTCAGTCTTCCATAAAAATGAGATATAATTTAATTAAACAGTACCAACTTTGAACATTCCAGTTGATACCACTTGTTTGCTATTATAAGTAACAATGCAACAGACTTTCTCTCTCAGTCATGCATGCTGTGTGTTGTCCTACAGAAAAAATTACTTCCTAGAGCCTGTGAGTTCTCTGAGATCCTGTTTGCATGTGGGTTCTTGAGCCCTTCACAGAAGGTTCTGATATGGTCTGAGGAGGAATGTAGGCAAGTAGATTCTCTTTTTGAGAAATGCTAGCATTGCCTCTCCTTTGATTATAATATTCTTCTCTGGGTTGAGTTATCTTCTCCATTCTATCGCAATACCTCCCCATAAAATGAGACAATTTAAAAGTGCCTAATTCAAACAGGCCCTGTCCAATGGGATTACTTATTTTCAACATAGTGCTTATATTAATTTGGGTGATTTCACCATCTCAGGAGCTCTTTGGCACATCTACTTCCACCTGTCACTCACCCCACTCTGCCCACCCCCTACCCATGTCCAGTGCTACAAACAGGAACAGGTTTTTATACACAGCAACTCTGTCATTTCTCTTCTTACTTCAAAACTCTCCCTTAAATGAAAACAGGTCACACAGGCTCCCTTGCACACTCCTCCCTCTCTGGCCACTGTGGTCCCTGCTCGGCTAATACAATGTCACTTCCTTAAAGAAGCCCTCCCTGCTACCCTGATCTAAATCATTTCCCCATGCCCAATCTCTTCTCATGTCCCTTTGTTGTCTTTCGTAGCCCATCCTGTTCTGTAAATGCATAGATTATGAAATTAAAGTCTGCTTCCCTGCTCCACTACGAGCTCCATGACACAGGCCCTGAGTCTCTATTCATCTCTCACATCTGGCACCACACTTGGCTCTGAGCAGTGTCAGTGAGAGGCTGTGGTCGAGGTGGTAACGAGTGTGGGCCCTGGGACTAGACGCTGCAGACTCAGATTCTAGCTTTGCTCCTTAGAAGCTGTGTGTCCTATGGTGAGTTGCTTAAACCTTTTTGTACCTCCACTCTCTCCACTGGGGATCATAACAGAGCTACTCTGTAACTTTGTTGCGATAATTAATTGAGGGAATACAGAATACAGAAATGCTATAGAATCTCATCTGATTAAGTACCTACTATCCTTTTGCTAATAAATAAACACAGCTGCATTTTTAGGTGTCTCCTTTCTCTTCCTCCTTCTCCCCCAGCCAGCCAAAGTTTTAGGCCAGTCAATTTCTCCCTGCAGCCTGCCCCTTCAATAACTCTATGCCCGTCCGGAGAAGTCTGCTGAATCCATGCTCCACTCCGTGGTATTAGTTCCAGCTTTGATCCTTTCAGCACATCACTTCCTAAAATATGTTCTTGTGTGCCAAGCCACCTCTTTCCTCTCTTCAAGTATTTCCTGAAATGTGACCTCCTCCATGGAGCATTCTTTAAGTGGAACTGAGCTCATCATTCCATCCTGTCCCTAACAAATAAGTTAAAGGTTGTTTGAGATTCCAAAGCTGTAAACTGCCTGGCTGCATGGGTCTCAGTATTGCAGGGCTGGTTTATGTTTCTCCTCTGCCTGTGTTTAAGAATTTGAGCTCGAGAGGGCAAAGTGCTTGTTTAACTCTATATACTCTATGTACTCTATGTATATTTGGCACAATGCCAATCCATGTGGGTGCTGAATAAATGTGAGTTGATAATCATTTACTTACTTTGTCCATGCCAGGGATAGAAGCCATGAACTCTTAAATCTGTTTCCCCCATGTTACAATATGTTCAATGCTAAGTCTATATGAGACTGAGTTTCTGCATTTACTTTCATAAAACAACAGATGCAAAAGTAAGGGGAAACTACAGGAAAATATCAAATTAATAAAATTATTTTCCACATTATGGGTCCAAAGATACTTTTAGAGCAGTAATACTTTGTATTTAAAGGAGTCTCATTTAAAGTTCAGTTGCATATGTTTTATGGGTAATTTCCTAAGTCTAAAATGGATGACCAAAACATGTCAATACTCATTTTTAAAATACTTATTGTATTCGGTGCATGCACCATTATGGAGAACTTACACTCAGAGCAAAAAGATTTGTAGCAAAGCATATGACCTTCTTCCCACTACAATGACCATCCCCTAATTAGGCAATGCATCTGATAGTCATTAACAGGAATGAGATAATGAATCACTTTCCCTCTTCTTTGTTAATTTGCTGTAACCAAGCGGCTAATGGATGTCAGAGCTGAGTGATTGCACTGATTATAGTGATTTATAGTTGCAACAAAACAATTTAAAACCATTCTGATTATTCATGTTAAAGATGCTTTATGTTTTGTTTACTAAATGTTTTATGTCCCCCTTTCTCCCACCCCTAAAGTACTGTCCCCCTCCTAACTCACCTCATTTCACAAAAAAAACCTTTTCCTGGAAAACTTGAAAGTTGTAGGTTTTTTTTTTTATTGTTTTAAACCAAGCCATTTCATTTTGTTCATATAGATAGATATAAAGTTTACCCACTAGAAATGAAAAGCCTTCAGGGTGGAAAGAAAACTTCAGTGGTGCCTAGTTCAAAAGAAGACAGAAATAAGAGGAAATAAGGCAAACTTCAAGCCACTTACCTTGGGGCTGCCAGTCCCTTCCTCATCCTCCACAGACACATCAGTAGCCAGTATCTCGGCTTTGATGGTATCCAGAGCTCTGAGGATCCAGCTGTGTTGCCGTTTGATTTGCCTCTGCAGCTCCTTCCACTGACTTGCAATCATGTGCAGCATGTCCTTCAGTCCTTCTCCAAAAGGAGGGAAAACACAGGTTGTGGGCCTAGCTGCATCTTCACTGTTATCATTTTCTATTTAGTAAATTAGGTGGCTATTTCAAACAATATGCATGTTGTTAAATGGCTTTACCATTGCCTGCCACATGAGCATTTGTCACTCAGAATAGAGACTGACAATTTTTGACACAAGACATAAGGACAAACACAAGATAACCACATAGATATGTGGTTTAGAAATTGACTTAGACTCAATATATTGGCTGAAAAAAACACACACACACATGTGGAACAAAACCCACAATGTATAAAAATTATTAACAGTATAGTTTCAAAATGAAAGGCTCACACAGTTTTCCCAAGAAGGCTGAGATAGGAGGATCATAGGTTTGAGGCCAACCTGGGCAACTTAGTGAGACTCTGAGACCTTGTCTCAAATTAAAAATAAAAAGGATTGGGGGTGTAGCTCAGTGGTAGAGCACCCCTGGTTCCATTCTAAAAAAAAGAACAAGAGAAAAGAAAGGCACAGTATAGACTTTATAATGATCAGAAAAATATATGAAAGTGAGTAAAGTTAATTCAATGAGAAATACAGTAAATAGGCCTGAAATAAGACAGCAGTCTTTGCTTTTTCCTATTTAGATGTAGTAAACTCAAAGAGTCAAACTGTACCTCATCCTGTCTAATGGTTTTCTACTATCAGGATAAGTATAACCAAATGATGACAAAACTATTTTTTATTTATAATCTGCTCCTCATAAATACATTAATACTGGACTAAGAATTGGGTGAAGGCCAAAAAACCCTGCGAATGCAAGGAACATGCAAACTGTCCATACGTGTGAACTGGCAGCGAAATAATCAGCTACCTCTAGACTGCCTGCCATATATCTGTAATGATATCTATAAGTACCCTAACGCACATGCATTGTAACTCTACGCACAATTCCCATTCATTATCTTCACATTATTTCCAGAGCACCTACATCAAGAAGCATGTCAACGTGGAGTTTTTCAGGAATGTGATTCCGACTGAAACCCAGGCGAACAGCAAGCCCAAAATAAAATGCACAGACCATTTGGAGGCAGTATTTCATCTTATGAGTACCGCGGCATTGTATGCGGTATATGAAACATTTATAAATCTTGAAGGTCAATCTGATAATGTAAATATTAATAATACATAAGCAGGGGATGTATGCAGTAATTTACAGCAATGCTTCTTCATTCCTAATAGTCTGGAGACAGAAAGACTTGCAATATTTCAGGAGGATTTACCTGCTTTGTGGGATGCAATAAGCTCGAGAAGTTGGTGTCCTTCCTCCTCCACAGCTTCCTTGAGAGCACAATGACTGTCTACATTCAACTTAAAACTCTGCAAAGAAACACAGGAACATCAAACCCTGGCGAGGCAGTTGCACATAAAACAGCCATACAAAATTCCTTGCTACTTTTTTTTTTTTATCAAGAACCACACAGTCCAATTTACCCAATAGACAAACTAATTTGTAATACTAAAAGCTATTGATATTTGGGATCTGGGCTCAAAATGTTTCCATTAGATTAGCAGAGTGCATCTGTTTGGAAACAGCTGACAAATCTAGAAATTCATTAGGTTTTTATGAAAAGTCACATCCCGTAGGCTATATCAAGAGTAGCAGTGTTCTATAAAATACACTGAATTTTACCAGCACATATGAGCTCTTTTCTTCATTTTTTAGAAATGTTAGTGATAGAGCTATTTATGAAACCATAAAAAATTGGCAGCAGAAAATATATTAGCCTTATGTGCACATATATAAATTCATTAATATAGTTGGGTTTGATTCAGCTCTGCTTCTCAGTTATCACACAAAACAAAGAATATGGAGGTGAATTTAGGTGCTATATTGAAAAATAAAATGTTCTTCAGATCTTCGCTTTTTAAACATTTATTTCTTAAGATGTGACATTGCATTATAAATACATACATTAAATACATCAGGGGCATTTCCCCCTCATGACAACCATCCAAAAGACAAAAATTGCTATGATGGTTGGAATGTAACTCAGAGCGATTTCTTTCAGAAAGACTTCTTAGTGCCTTCTGCAGAGTTAATTACTCTTTTCTTTCTGCTTCTTATACCTGCTTCTATTGTAGAATTTATCATAGCATATGCTGCTTTAATTCTATCTTTGGCTATCAAATTATAAGTAATTTGAAGAATTGCTAGTTTCATATAGATCTCCAACTCATGTCACATACAAGGTGTTCAATAATAAATGTTTGCAAGCATAGTAGACATCTGTTGAACTTGATCAATAACATTCCCTAAAGGGGAAGATTTACATTTAAATATTTTATGGGCTGGGGATGTAGATCAGTGGCAGAATGCTTGCCTAGCATTAACAAGGCCCTGGGTTCAATCCCCAACACTGTGAAAAATAATAAATAAGTAAATAAATTATTTTAAGAAACACATATAATTTTCCAAAGTTTGTTTCCATCTCTGGATATTATATGGCATTTCCAATCACAGGAAGTTAAACAGAGATTAATTACAACAACTAATCTATTGGATCAATGATTAGTCTTCAGGGTGAAAATTCATTCCTTAACTTGACTAATTGGAACAAGCATAGATTTTAAGATTCTATGTGCCAAATTTTGGATTCTATGGATAGGGGTCCAAAGTATACAACATGTTTTGCCCTCAAATGTTCATTAAGAAACAGTTGTATAACACTGCTCTGTATTAAGAATACTTAACAGAAGTTAAAAATGATACAGTCCAAACTGGAATGTAATTTGTATTAAGGGGATTAAACAACCAGAAATTTTGAAATAGGATATTTCATTTACTTAGAAACAAAATGCTATAGTTATTCACTTAGAATCCATGTGTTGTGCCTCTTCTGTACACTGAGCCAGGCAATGGAGATTTAGGGGGTACAAAGTATGGCCCCTGGCCTCAAGGGGTAACTGCCCATGTTACTAGAGGAACAGAGTGCAGCTTGAGTCACATCACTGATACTCAATGAGGAGTCTGGGCTCTCTTTTTTCTTCACAGAGAAAATGGATCTTTTAAAGTGTGCATGGGTGCAATGGTGCACACATGTAATCCTAGTGACTCTGAAGGCTCAGGCTGAAGCAAGAGGATCACAAGTTTAGGGTCAGCGTCAGCTACTTAGCAAGACCCTGCCTCAAAACAATAAAGGGTTAGGGGTGTAGCTTTTTGGTAGAGTCCGTGGATTCAATACCCAGTACTGCAAATATCTATATCTATATCCAATAAACAATACATAGATAGATAGATAGATAGATAGAGATATACAATAGAGATATATAATAAATACACATATATATATATATATATATATATATAATAAATAAAAAAGTACAGAAGACAAAAACGGAATTATCAAAATGAAGAAGATAGGACATGCAGATCAGGCCTTGAAATATAAAGATTAAGATTGCTGACCAAAAGGAATGATTTGAACATGAGGAATCATTTTGTCTGACTTGCTGAGATATTGCAATGTTTCAGCCAAGAAAGTGACAATATTAGCTTTCCCTGATGTTTGTTCACCATTCCTTGCATTGCTCTTTCAGCTGAAAGTATTTGGTTGAATAAAATAAAATATGGCAATGAACAGGAATTCTAATGCTTCTGAATCCAAATAATATAGTATGTATAGTAAATTAAATATTTATTACTTTATAGTCAAGCTGCATTTACTTTTTTCAAGCACTATGGAAATTCTCAATGCTAAAGCAGTTCCTTATAGAGGGATGTATGTGTCTGCTTCAGGAAGAAGGGTCAGGGAAAAGAGAACTAAGATCAACCCAAGAACACCAAAATTTAGGGAGAGACCTAATCTAGAAATTTCTTCATAACTGTAAATTTAGCCTAGTGCTCTCTATAATTCACTGTTTACTTACAACAGACTTGTGTTGAATGATTGGTGATCATGAGCTTTTGAAAAGGTGCATCAGGCCTATGTCTCAGAGCAAAGGGGAACCTAAGGACCTGTAAGTAGGTTGGTTAATTTGATGTAATTGAAGCCAAGAGTATAGAATAGATGCAGCTGGAACTGGCTCTGCTTCAAGATTATGTGGAAGCATTTGATTAGGAAATTGGAAAAGATGAGATATTCATTATTAGGGAAAAGATAATCTGATAAGCTTGATGCTGTATAAAAGAACCATTTAACATAACTATTACCCAAATGGTACAATATTGCTTGATTTTCAGGTGCACCCATTAACCATTAATATCTACTAAGGAATTCACAACAGGCCTCTGAGAAGGCAGCCAAGCAGGCACATTAACAAAATTGTCAATGAAATTTCTGGCTGCTAAAGGATTCTATAATAAGCTCTCCCTATTTTGCCCCCACCTTTTCCCTAGAGAAGGAAGCTTAGATGAAAGAGTTTTCTTTTTTTTTTCTTCCCTTAAACTTGATTTTTGGACATATTTCCATGTTTGTGCTACTAACACATTTCCTCAGCAATGCCTTATGGTATATAGTCCCTCTGTAACATTCATACCACTCCCTGAAAATGTATAATATTCTCTGGGGGCTGAATTTATGGTAAGAACATTGCCACAGGCAGGAACCATGGTCCTATGTCACTGATTATATGAAATTCCATAAATATGAGTAACCTGGGTCCTAGGGGACTCCAAATCTTTTTTAGTGTCTTTAAAGCAGCATGTAACTGAGTGATTAGAGAAGAATAGCTAGAAAAAATGGAAAAATTCAGTGACTGAAAGAAATAGTAGGTTAACAAAAAGATGAAGTTAACCAATGGGCATCTACAGTACTACAATTTCTGGCATGACCAGCTTATAGAGATCTGGATGTATTACTTCTGGCAACACCCAAATTCAGGTATGCCTGCTGATCATACTTTGGTCATGATCAGATCCTATAAAGCAGATAAAAAATATTATAGCTAATCTGATTCCATTCATATTTCTGAATAGCCCAGCTGGATGGGGTGTGAAAGTCATGTGGACATGAAATGAAACCAAGGAAGCATATGCCTTGATGGAAACACAACAAGACAGGAAGAATGATTACTTATCCAGGAGTGTGTGTGGGGCGGGGGGAGTACTGGGGACTGAATCTCTGAGCTACACATCTAGTCTAATTTTATTTTTTTATTTTGAAACAGGGTCTCACTAAGTTGCTGAGGCTGGCCTCGAACCTGCAATCCTTCTGTCTCAGTCTCCCAAGTACAGGTATTACAAGTGTGCGCCACCACATCTGGTTATGTAGAATCTTAAGAATATGTATGGATCCCTAGGTATAAGAAATGGGGGGGGGGGATAATTACATCCAAAGTCTTAAATGTCCAAAGTGTTCATCTTCGCAACATCACATCATAAACACAAATTCCCAGTCATCCTGTGGAATACTGTTAATATATCCCAGCTCCACTGAGTTCCATGAACTTTGTGATGTTTGTGCACAGAGAGGACAAAAAGAGGTATTGAGTCTTTCCTGGCCTAATTATAAGGCATACATTCATACACTAAATATTTAGCAGTCTCTGCCAGACCTATAGATACGAGTTAATAATACACAATTCTAGCCTAGAATTCACAGCTTATAGCCTAGTCTAGTGAGTAAGAGATAAGCTCAAGCATCTTTATGTATACAGCATAGAATAAATGTGTAGTTAGGATCTGGTATATAATATAGAGTGGTGGAACCTTAAGCAAACTGAACCACAGTATGCTTTGCCCAGTGAGATTCAATGTTCTGTTTTGGTTTTTTGTTGTTGTTGTTTTAATTATTGTGCTAGCCAAGCAAAAACAAGGCTGTGGGCTACATTCCACATGAGTGTGATAAATTCTGCGTAGGTGCTATGGTGGGGGGGGGGTGCATGCTGGGATCCAGGCTTAGTAGAGCCTGGCAGGTAGCTTGTAAAGAATGAACTGATTTCACATAGATCTGGAGACACCATTTAGTGTAGCATGAAGCAAGAAACCGTGAACTGCTCAGTGTGGCTGGGCAGGGTACAAGCAGTGAAGACAGAGCTGTGGCTACACAGAACTTGACCTCATGAACCATGAAAAAGTCATGGAAGAATGCGCCAGAGACATGAGAATGGCTGGTACAGATCTATGATCTAGAAAGATCTTTCTGGCTGCTGCATATAGATGTGATTTTCAAAGGGCAGACTAGAGACAAGAAGGCCATTTAGGAGGCTGCTGTGATAATATAGGCCAGATGTTTCTGCATGCTCATATTTTTTTTAATTAAAAAAAGGTATGCTTTTTCTTCTAAATGAATGGAAGGAGAAAAAAGAAAACGTAGAAAATCTTCTGCCTTTTTAAGTTCTTTTCTCTGTGCGTGAGAACAGCATGTGCCAGAATGTAGTTCTTTGGCTGTTCTGATGATAAATACCAGAGGTTATTAGTCAGGAGTCTCCAAATGTGAAAGACATATTGAACTGATGAACTTTTACTCCCACTGTCATTTTAAAGAGATGGTATATATGCTGATGAATAAGACACTTGGTGACACTTTTTCTTCACACAAAAGATTTTTACTACCCTAAGAAAATGAAAATGTGCCTTTTTACAAGGGCAGGAGGAAGAATGTGTGTCCAGTAAGAAAAGCCAAGGCTTGAAAAGTCACCTGCTGTCTGCCTCGGGCCACCTCTGTCTGGGCTCCACTCTGAGCTGTGCCCAGCAGCATTCTACATTGTGGGTGGGTCTTCTGGTAGAGCAGAGACCCGGGATTGCATGCGCAGAGCCTAGGAGTGTCTCTGCTCCACTCCACTATGCCACACGCTGGCTGCCCTGGTCCTCAAACTATAGCATACACCTTCAAAATGCCATGTATGCCAAGAATCGGATGATTCCTATCAATAGACATCGATTTAAGGACCTCCTGAAAAACATAGTAAGACGTATAGCTATTAAAATGAACACTAGGCAACCACATAGCAAATATGTCGAACATGCTTCAAGCAGAAACTGAAGATGTAAAACTATCAAAGATAAGACTAAGTTATCTTGGCACATGGGGAAAGGAAACACACCTATGCTGACATCCTTTGTACATGGTAGGTACGCTTGGAGTTACAGAGTCTGAGCTTACGGAGCCAGTTCTAAGAACTTTTGTTTTCTGAAACATAAAATGGAAACACTATCTAACTTCTAGGTCGTTGTGAGAATTAGAAATACTTAATGTAAAGTATTAAAACAGTGAATGGCAATGAATGAGGATAAAAGTGTTCCTTATGGATCTTTAAATTAATTTTCTCTATTTTTCCAAATGGTCTAGGTAGTACACGGTACTTAACGGCATTTTCATGTGTCAAGTGTCCCTTATTGTTGAGACCCTCTGAATTCCCTAAGGACAAATACCAGATCTCATTTGTTTTTGTCACCATCCAGGCCTGCTTCTAGGGGACACCCAAAAGGTAAACACTGCTATCTAACTCATAGGAAAGAGTATGCCTCGACTGAGAAGCCAATGATCCATCTGGGTTTTCCTTTTCAAGACTGTGCCCTTGGACAAGTCATTTCACCTTTTGGGGCTTCTGTTCCCTTATCTATAATCCACGCATTTGGACTCAATATTTTCCAGTCCTGGAATACTTTGATTTTTATCATCTTAAATCCAGGCAGTTTAAGACAGGCAACTTGGGACAGGTTTTGTTTATTTTAAACCAGAGAATTTTAAAAGAGGGAAGAATCCCAAAGGCCATCTAACCACTCATCTACCCTAGGGCAGCTCTGTCCCTCAACCATCCCAGGCAGATGTGTCCCGTCTATTTTTAACCGTATCTATGGAGGTCTCTTCTAATTTTTCATCCTGAGCCCACAACAGTTCTTCTTAGGAATTCAGAGCTTTGCAAAGAGCTGCATCAGTTTCTCTCTTCTTTAGACTCTTCTGCCAAGGCATCTCCCCAGAGTGATTTGGAAATCACAAGTATTGTGAGAATATGCCAACAAAATCCACGTGCTCAACCAATCACCAAGCTCTGCCAGTTTATTTCTCCATCCTCACCTCTCCATAGTGACTAAGACAGCCTTAGACTCATGCCCTCTTCCTCATCACTCAGTAGATTGACTATGATGGCCTCCAATCATGACCCCCCTCACTTACTACACTTACCCCTTATTTGTTGTATACTTGTGAGGATGCAGGCACTGCTGGAAGTGTGAAGGATATGACTACAAATGAGATGAACCTAGTCCCTACCTAAACAGAGGTCACAGACTAATGAGTTTGTGTGTGTGTGTGTGTGTGTGTGTGTGTGTGTGTGTGTGTGGAGAGAGAGAGAGAGAGAGAGAGAGAGAGAGAGAGAGAGAAGTAAACAGAGTAAACAGAGAACTGTTTCACGTTGTCAGGGGAGCTTTGATAGGGTGTGGCAAGTGCTCATGACAGGCAAGGGCTCTAGAGTCAAACCAACTGAGTTCTAATCCTGGCTCCTCCATCAACCACTGTGTAACTTAGGGCAACCTCTGTGTACTCAGCTTCTTCATCTGTAAAAGAGGAGAAATATTAGTGCCTCCTTCTTGGGGTTGATAAGAAGATAAAATGCCTTGATACAAGATCCTGGGATATTGTAATAGCATAATAATTGTTCTTATCACACAAAATGATCTGTCTACAGAACAACTCTGACTAAGATCTTCATCTTCTTAAGGCCCTCACTACAGAATAAGGTGCAGGCCCCCAGCATAACTTGCAGGTCCCGCTGAGATTCTGGCCTAGTCAGCTTTTCAGGCCCATGCCTGCCTTGAAATGTGCCTGAACTGCTTGGCATTTCCATCTCACACCAGCTTTTTTATTTCCCCGAGTTTCTGCTCCTGTTCATCTCTGTCTGGAGAGCCTGTCCTCTGGCAAAGCCCCTCTTGTCCTTTAACACTCCTCTCAGATGCCGCTCTCTCTGGAGAGCTTTCCCTGACCATCCTCTCTCCTCCTAAGTCCCCTCCCTTGACATTCAAAGTACCTCTTCAGAGCTTGCCCTCTACTCACTTTGCTAGATTCAAATTATTGATGGATGTATCTGCTTCCCATGCCTGAATTCTTCCAGAGGAGAACTGTGTCTTCAGTCACTGCTTTACCCTCGGTGCCTAGCACAGTGCCTGACACACAACACACAGCAAGTGTTCAGAGGAGTGATTCAGGTAGACTCGGACCACATCTCTTTCAAACAGCTGACAGCATTGTGGGAGATATTGGTGCAATCACTCTTCACTCAGAGGTGGTTGATAAATGTCCCCAAATTTTACTCAGTGAGCACCATGTAAATGAGCTGTCATGTTCCTTCGCTTACAAAATTACTTGCCAATTATACTTAGATGATCCCAGCATTAATTGCCATGTAAACTATACCCTGGCTGAGATAGCCCAAATCATCAATTTAACTTTACCCTCTCATCATATGGTACTTACCACATAATTAAATAAATGGTCAACCACTACCACAATTGTATATTTCCCCAACAAAGTGAAGTGGCTACATTTGTCAGTGATTTATCAGTTATGACAATCTGTAACACACCTCCAGGTATAATTATGAGAAGCTTAAAAAAATAAAAGAACTCTGCGTATTTAAGAAAGAAGTTCCAAATTTTTGAGGAAAAAGATAAGCATTATAAAACCTTTGTTGAAAAAAGAGAAGGAGGAGAAGGAGGAGGAGGAGAAAAGAGAAGAAGAAGAAACAACTATGATATAAAGCCAAAAATCCACCGAGCGTGGTGGCAGACGCTTGTAATCCCAGTACTTGGGAGGCTGAGACAGGAGGATCCCAGGTTTGTGGGCAGCCTCGGCTACCTAGTGAGGCCCTCCACAACTTAGTAAGACCCTGTTTCAAAATAAAGAATAGAAAATAGGGCTAGGGGTGTAGCTTGGAGGTAGAGTGCCTCTGGGTTCAATCTTCAGTAGCACACACACAATAATAATAATAATAATAATAATAATAATAATAATAATAATAATCCTTATTGTTCCTGGGAGAGTTTCTTCCTGAAATGTCAGATGTTAAAAAAAATTATTCCAAGTATTTGAAAGTGAATTTAGCTCTTTGAGCTACTTATAATTTATTTCAAGTAGCTGTATTTTTTAATGAAAAGTAGATGCATCTTACTGAGGTTGACATTCTTTTCTGATAGACTGGCTAATCTCTTATGCAAGAATTAGATAGCTGGGAGAGATCCTGAATGCTGATGGTGGCTCTGAGTGACGGAATTTTCATCTGCTTCTCTGGATGTCACCTCCACACCTGACACAGGTAATCACATTGACTTCTCAGCATGGCCACATTAGGCCAAATGGATTCTCAAACAGAGGTTCTGTCTAAAGGGACCATTTGACTCCTAGAACATACTGCTCGGAAACCCTGATTGAAAAGGAGGTCAATGCTGGCCCAAATATCACTCTACCCCCTGAGGTGGAATAATTGATGTGCAGCAGCCCCTACAGATGTGGAGTCACCAGGGTGATGGATGGATATAAGCATATTATTCACATGTACATCTGCTAATATACAGGTCCCAGTGCAAACACCAGGACTTAAGAATATTATGTGGATTTAGGACAATCCCTGAAGGACTTTAGTTCCATTAAAAATTTGTTTGGCAGCCTGGGGCAGATCTCTTCAAACTCCCATATGTCTCATGCATTTGAGAGGGGGAACCAAACTACTTTAAAAATAAATTTAATAAATTTTGTAGTGTCAAGTCATTAACATCCTGTCTAGTCATATAGTTTTCATATTTTGAAACATTAACCTTTGGAATTTTTTAACCCTTATATAATATCTGAATTAAGATTTTATTAAGATTTTTATTTTCCTTTTTTTTTTTTTTTTGCCAAATGGAATTAACGACATCCTCAAAATTGAAGAAAACATAGCTATTTTTTTCTTTCTATAGGTGTTTTTCTTGTCACAAATATACCAGACAACACTCAGAAAGCCTGTGATCAGAGACCACTTTGTTTTGTAAATTGTAGAGAAAAGAATCTAACTTGCATATATGCTTGATTATCATTTGACATTTTATAACATTAGTTAGAAATTGCTGACTGTAATGGTGGTAATGTTGCTTTTACAAATATTTATTCATTCATTTAGCAGATATGTTTAGTATCTGTTATACATCCACAAGCCTGGGTGTCCGAGAAGATACCAAAAGAGACACAAGCTGCCCCTCGAGTAGTGACAGCCACAAGAGAATAGTTAAGGGTTGAGTGGGTGGGGAGAACTTCAACTTCTCTAAGAATACCTACACTTCTTATTCTCGGATATCCAAGGAAGATGCGTACAGCTTCCCAAAATGAAAAAAAAAAGCATCACTATGAACTACATTATGATTTGAGAGTATAATACTCCAATAAAAGTATAAAAATAAAAATAAGTAAAAATAAAAATGGTCCACATTTCAAGGAAAAAAAAAAGGCATCCTCACATACATGTTTATTTGATCATCACAACAACCCTAAGTAGATATGACAGGCAATTTTCTGGCTAATGTAAAGATTTGAAGCTTCTATTGAGTATTTATACCAGGTAAGCTGTTTGGGGATTCCACAATTCCATGTAACGCAGTGGATAAGTAGAATCCGTGCAGGGGTACACAGGGTGAAAGATGGAAGGAGACTCCACCCAGCTCATGTGACTCTCTTGTCCATATACATTGTTCTCCTCCTGTCCATGGACCCCTTGCCATGGTGCAAGGTGCATCTGCAGGCTCAGCTCTAGTGTTCAGTATATCATTGCCTAAATAGGAAGTGCTTGATAAATACAGCGTTTTCCTAGCATTCTAGTTAAATCCTTTTTTTAAAAAAAAGTATAAATTAGTAAAATGTTGGTGCAACAACAATTTTCAAATCAATGAGAACTGCTGGGTATTATGGATCAAGAGTCTTTAAACTGAATCAGGTAGAAGGTATATCTCCCCAGCTGGGTGTGGTGATGCATAGCCAGGTAGGTATGGTGATGCATGCCTGCAATACCAGTACTTGAGAAGCCGAGACAGGAGGACGGCAGGCTCAAGGCCAACCTCAGAAATTTAGCAAGACCCTGGTTCAAAATGAAAAATAAAAAGGGCTAGAGGTGTCACTTGGAAGTAGAATGTCCCTGGGTTCAATCCCCAGTACCAAAAGAGAGAGAAAAATAAAGTATATCTTTCAGGTGCTCTAACCAGTGCAGGGATCCTTTCATACTGAAAGGGGATGGAAGACAATGATATTTGTTTCCTAGATGACAGAATTACTTATCTGAGCAAGAAAATGTGGTCCAGGATTCCCAAGTCTCTAAAATGAGCTTTCTGCCACACCCATTCACCTATTCCTCCTTTTCTGCTTCCCACACATCAATCTCAAAATGCCTGCATTCTATAAATTTCTAACAGAATCTTTCATCCCCTTCCACCAAAGCAAATAACTCAAGGCTGAGAGTTGAGTATTTCAGATTCCCCAAAGAGAAGTAATGCTTCTGCTCCCTACTAAACTCTCAGATACTTGCCTTAAACTGATGGGAATCGAGCGGGACAAGCAAATGGAACTTCAAAGCTCCTTCAAGGCCACCAGTCCTGCTCTGACAGTCTAGGGAAGGTGGCGGGTAGGGGCCAAACTCACACAGGTCTGGCTTTTGAAGTCTGCCTGACTGCCTCCCGTTAGCTGAGCAGCTGCACAGCAACTGCTGGTGTTACGAAGCCCCACTAGTCAGGCCATGGCTGCCTATCATCTAAGCAGAGAAGGGAGCTGGGGAAGGAAGGCAGGCCCTGGGAAGTGGGAATGAGAAAACTCCATCATCTCTTAACATCAATCAATAAAAAATGGAGCAGAAGTGAAGATAGAAGGGTGAGTGAAAGAAAAACAACCATGAGTATTTTGAAAAATATTCTTGTATTGCTAAAAATTTTGTGAGAAAGTATATTAGTTTCTCTTTGACACAAATGAAAGCTTTATAAATATGTGCAAATATCTTTGTTGAGAATATTTTTAACCAGACATATTATTATTAAACTCAATCTTTTTATAAGTACTTAGGATAATGACACAATCAGGAAAAATGGCCAAGCCTTCGGTAAGTACTAAGACAATGGATTTTGGTGCTGCTGTGCCACCTTGTGGCTATGAGCTCAAATTGCAGGTACCAATTCTGAAATGAAGAAAAAAGTTCAGCAAGATACGTTTTAAAAGTCTATCCTGGCTGGGCGTGGTGGCACACACTTGTAATCCCAGCATTTGGGAGGCTGAGACCAGAGAATCCGGGTTTGCGGCCAGCCTCAGCTACCTAGTGAGACACTCCACAACTTAGTGAGACCCGGTTTCAAAATAAAGAATAAAACATAGGACTGGGGGTGTAGCTAGGAGGTAAAACGCCCCTGAGTTCAATCCATAGTACCGTAAAAAAAAAAAAGTCTATCCTGTAAACCACAAGCACATGCAAACCTGGATCCCACCCACTTTTTAGGACCTACAGTGAGAGCTTTCACTAGAGTGAGACAGACTTATTACATGGATCCCCTGAATCACCGCTCTAGGCAGACACTAAAAGGACCAGGGAGAGATCCTCAACTGGCATTAAAACAATCTGACTGTCCATGGAATATTATTTGCAAAGGCCTAAATAAAGAGGCAGCTTAAATGCCCGTCATCATGGGAATGAATTTAACTGTGGCACATTCACATAATAAAATATTAAGGAGCTGTTAAAATGTGCAATAGATCATATTCTTATAGAAGAATATTTGAGATGTTTTAGATACAAAAAGCAAGTTGTTGAAAAGCATGTATACTATGAATCTAAAAATCCTTAAAATGTATATGCATTTTTATGTAAAGAGGTTCAAAAGGATATATATAGAATAAACTATTTATGTTCATTACCCAAGGGAGGGTAAGGCTGTTTACTTTTAATTTTATGCTCTTTTATATGGTTTGATTTTTTTCCACCGAGTATAATTTAGTGGTTTTCGTTAACCAGAGTCCCACAATTTCAGCAGTTGTGTGAAAGACAAAGTTTGTTCCACCTTCATCACATTCCCCTGAAACTCACTGTTCTCCTATGACATCCGTCCCTTCTTTCCCACAAAGCTACTGTTTGTAGTGTTCACATTACCTGGTTTCACATACCTGCTAAAAGAACCCCAGTGCCTCAGTCCCTCTCCACACCCAGAACAACTCTCAGAAACTTCCACACCCTTCACTACATTCAAGTTTTGCCCAGACTTCTATCAGATGTCAACAGTGGACTTCTTGTACCCATCGGGGAGACAAGGGTAATCAAAAAAGATATTGATCATGAGATTTCTCACTAGACTAGAGTGAGCCTCAAAAAAAGAGACGTTGGCATGTCTCTTTAATTTGCCCCCTTTTTGCTAATCTATCCCCTACTTCTCTATTCTTTCCTTCTCCTGCTGTTTTAGTCAACTGTTTTGTTGCTGTGACCAAAATATTTAGAGACGGAAAGGCTTCTCTGGCTCACAGTTTCAGTTTAGTCCACAGTCAGCTGGCTCCAAGGCAAAAGCGACAGTGGCAAGGTATGGCAGGGGAATCAACTCAACTCACGGCAGTGGGAAGCAGAGAGAGAGAAAAAGAGCGGGGGGTGGAAGGGGCCAGCAACAGAGACAGCCCCCAAGACCATGCCCCTAGGGGCCTACCCCCTCTAGCCCTGCCCTGCCTCCAAACCTGGCTACATTGCCCAACACATGAGCTTCTCTGGAGCACATTTTATATCCAAACCACGACACCTGCCTAACATTGACCCACGTGCTCATCATATCTTCCATCGATCAACCATCCGTTAACCCATGCATTCAACTACAGCTTCCCTGGTCTTGGACTTATGCTGGGCGTGGTGGCACATGCCTATAATCCCAGTACTTGGGAGGCTGAGACAGGAGGATTGCAGATTTGAGGACAGCTTCAGCAATGAGTGAGACTCTCATCAACCTAGTTAGACCCTGTTTCAAAACAAAAATAAAACACGGCTTGGGGTGTAGCTCAGAGATAGAATGCCCGCACGTTCAATCACCAGTACCCCCCAAATTTTTTTGTTCCTTCCCTATATGTAAGAAACTCCCCAGGACACATGTTCTTTGCAGGAATAGAATCCAAATGTGCTTTTGCCAAAGTAAGAGACCTATTACATACTTATCAGATTCATTTTCTATGTCTGCGTTACCCTGGATTTCTCAAGCTGTTGAGATATGTGCTCTTTTGGAACAAAAACTCTAGAATAGCTTCTATAAAAACATTTTCTTCACATCAAGGATGAGGGATTAGTTCTCTTAATATTGAAGAAGATTTTATAAATCTAGAAACAACAGATTCAAAAGAAAAATAGACTAAAATATGAGCAGATAGTTATCAAGAAGGAAATACAAATGACCACTAAAAATATGGAGAGATACTCAACTCTACCTAAAAAATAAGAAATGTATACTAAACTGTAATATGATATCATTTATAACTATCACCAGAACAAAGTTCAAACAATGTGGTAACATATTCTGATGACAAGAATGTGCAGCAATAGGTATCATCATGATTGCTGAGCATAAACTGTACAATCTCTATCAAAGATAGATTAGCAATACATGACAGTTTTATTTACTTCATAAATTAATTTATTTTTTATTAGTGTATTGTAATCATACATCTTTGTGAGGTACAAGCTGGTAAAGGCATACATGCACACATCTCTCATTTAACCCTTCCCCAGTTCCTGCTCCATTCCCTCCCCCACCTCCTTCTCATGTTCAGTTCAGTGATTGACTTTTATATGTTTGTGAAAGTACATCATGTGCATAATAAATTAATTTATTTTTGTAGTACTGGGGCTTAAAACCAGAAGAATTCTACCTCTGAACTATACCCCCTCCCTTTTTATTTTGAAATAGGGTCTCACTAAGTTATCACAAACTGGCCTCAAACCTGTGATCCTCCTATCTCAGTCTCCCAAGTACTGGGAGTCCAGGTATGCACCATTACACCTGGCTAATACATGAAAATTTTAAATGTACGTTACCTTTTCATCATAAATTTCACATGTAAGATATTCTAAGGATATACTTATACAAGATAATTAATTTCCAAACATATGCACTGAAGCATTGTTTGTAATAGAAAAAATTATAAATAACCTGAACTTCATCATAAAGGATTACTTAAACAAGTTATGACATATTCATAAAGGGAACACCATACCGGCACTCAAAAGGATGAAGTAGTTCTATATTTACTGATTTTGAATTACTGCTAATATAAACTGAGGGAACAAAAGTAAAGTACATATACGCATTGATTTTTAAATACTTGGAATAACTCCAAAATGACAAAAAGGAATAGGAAGAGTGGTTGCCTCCGGGGAGAAAAGCTGGAAACTGGGGGAACATGAGTAAGGGAGAGACTTACCTTTGACCTTCACCATCTACCGCCTTCCTCTGTTTACTTTTTGAGTCCTGTCTTATCTATATACAGTCAGTCCAGAACCACACTTTTAAAAAGTGGTAACTGCTCATGTGTGCCACATCAAACGTGACACTCAAGTTCATTTTCCACCATGCCCAGAATCATTCCCCCATCTGTGTCCTATACTTCACCCAGTTAATCATGCCAGGCTGACGCTACCCCATGGATTCATACTTGATTCATGTCACTATCCTGTCTTTAAAAAAAACAATCCTTCAGTGAGCCCCCATTGGCCCCCAGAGAAAAATTTAATCTGTTAAAAAGATATTCCATCTCTACCACCAGCCCAACCTGCAAGACTCTGGCATAGTCTCAGCCACACCAACCTTACCTTGTCCAAAAAATTTTCCCCTACTTTCTCTCCTCCTGTCTCTGTCCAGCAAAATTATATACATCCTTTGAGGTCCACATAACTTATCTCTTGAATCTTCTCCCTCCCCAGGAAGAATCAATACAAACCAAATAGATGGACTCTCTAGAGGGGGTGTCTGGCCTGTTCTGCTGCTTTACTTTTAAACACTGATTCTGAAGATCCTATAAGCCTTCTTAAAGGAGAAAAATCTAAAGAGTTTGCTAAGAACTACTTATGATAGCTACTTACTATGCTCCCATTTATTATGGTTCTACTCAAATTTTGCCAAATTAAAAGTTATGAGGGAAGCAGCTTAAATGTCAGTCAATGTGTGCATGTATAAACAAACTATAGTACATTCATACAATGGAATACTACTTAGCAATAAAAAAGAAGGAACTGATACAGGTAACATGACATATCTTAAAATAAGTATAATGAGGGAAAGAATTCAGAGCCATTCCCCCCAAAAGAGTACACATTGATTCCATTCAGATAAAATTCTAGAAAGTATAGACAAATCTAATAGTGACTTGAAGTAGATCAGAGATTACTTAAGGATGGAGAGAGGAATCACAGAGTGTCATGAAGAAGCTTTGGGGGTGATGAAAATGCTCACTTTCTTGATTTTTGTCAGGATTTCATGGGTATATATATTTGTCAGACTGCAAAACTACAAGTTGTATAGTTTAAATTATTCAACTTGTATGGTAATTATATATCAGTAAAGCTGGTTACAAAAGTAGTAGGAAGAGGACAGAGGTGAGGGAGGGGACAGCGAAGAGGGAGCTTGTCTAAGAATATAGCTATACAGTGCTATTTATTATTATTATTATTATTATTATTATTATTATTATTATTATTATTATTTGTGTGTGGTACTGGGGGTAGAACAGGGTAGAAGGTAAAAATGGCTTGGGAGATTTTATTTTATTTCATTAGGAAACATGGTCTCGTTAAGTTGCTGAAGTTGGCTTCAAACCTGTGATTCTTCTGTCTCAGCTTCCCAAGTACTAGAATTACAGGTGTATACCACCATGTCTAGCTATACAATGCTATTTTAAATGTGGTTTTCAAAGAAGAGGGATATTCAATACTCACAAAATTCCCTTCCAAAATGACATTTTCTTGAAAATGTCATTTTCTAGGAAGATAGAAATTGTGTTTCTGAAAGGAGCAGCCAGGTTGCAGGCAGATGATTAATTATCATGGAAAATCATTGATGTATCATTGCAATTTCACACTATTTCTTACAGTTAAAATAAATCTCTTTCATATCTCTTATAAAGGTATTGTAAGGCTTTAATTGATTTGTGTTAGTAAAAACCCTTGGTTAACATCACGGAAAATAACAGAATTAAGTATCAAAATATAAATGTACAACTTTCATTATTGTTTTTATACTTGCTTTTCTTTGCCATAAACATCAGAGGGTGTCAGCTATTCTAACATTACACCAGGGGAGGTCCTTGCTTGTGGTGCTTGCTCCCCTGTTCGATCAATGTTAAATTCTTTATGTCCTTTGAGAACATAGATGCAATGTTTAAATAAACTTGGAGATGTGTAGCTGTCTCTACTACTGGATAACTTTGCAATACCACTTGCCTGTTCATTAAGAAGCAATGATTATATAGGATGAAATAAGGTATATGCATCCCTAGGCTTACTTATATCTTTTCTTTTAAGGAGAGGTGGACCTTTTCTCCTTCCCTTTGAGAAGAATAACAATATTAATTTAGCATGACAGCAAGGAGAAATAATAAAAATATAAATGACAATATTGGTCAGGAGGACAAGGTAGACATTTACAGAGAAAGAAATGTAAACTTTGTTTGAATGATGTTTGAGCTATAGTGGTATCTAAAGTGGCAGACATAGTATGAACAGTAACCATTAGTAACTTTCCTTGTTTTGTTTTGTTTTGCAGTGCTGGATCAAACTCAGGGCCTTATGTATGCTAGGCAAGCGCTCTACCACTGAGCTATATCCTCAGCCCACCATTGCCCTCAAGTATCACTCAGTAGTGATACTTGGACACTTGGTCTTCAGCAACTGGTAGACATTGTAATTCATAACTTTAGATGTGAAATTTGAGATTATGACTTAAAATCCAGTGACCAAAGTCTCTCACTGTTTGAAAAGCAGAGATAAAGAAAATATTCCTATGTCATCTCTATTCCAATCAACATAATCAGAAACGATCATGGAGAAAACTCTACTAGAAAGTATTAACCATTAAGCAGAAACAAGGCTGTTCTTTAAGAGAAATATCTTAAGAAGGACTCTTCGCCATATATCTCTCTGCTGGAGACCCACAGCAAAGTGAGTCATGATTTTTATGTTTCAAGTGAGAACATCATTATGATGCAAGTATGGATATCTACAATCATACTGGCCACTTGCAAAATGACTGCAATGGATAAGTCTAGATAGAATAGTCACTAGGCAAATGCTGCATTTTAAATTTAAATGTAGTTCATTAAAATTAAAAATTAATTCCCTCAGTTGCTCTAGGCACATTTTGAGTACATCGTAGATAGGTGTAGTTAGTGGCACCTGTACAGGACAGCACAATATAGAACATTCCCTCACTGCAGAAAAGTCTAGTGGGCAGCTTTGGGCTAGAATGAGGTATAGTCCAACACAAGGATGCTAAATAAGGACCTCTGGAATTGTGGAGTTCAGAATGAGAGCATGTGTTGGTTACAAAGGGGTACATAACTCAGCTCTCAAAAAGAAAAGAGATCTTGGCTCATACTCTCTCAGCCTGGCTTTCAATAAATAACCTGAAGTTAAAGTACCCTTTATGCCCCCATGCCCTCAGGGACCTCAAAAACTAAATGTGTGTGTTTTCCATAAAATATTAAATCAAGAAAATTAAGACAGCACACTTAATGTGAAATAAAGTTCATATACTCCTGTTTAAACACAGATTAGAATTTCTGTCAGAACAATGCCAGTGAAAAGTTGACATTCTAATTAATACAATTTACATTATAAAGCACTGAATATCTTTATCTTGCTATTATAAAAATGCCCTCCTTAAAAAAAATGGAACTCTACTCAACAGGGAATTGAGTACTAAGGGCAGTATTTAAAAATACATGTACAAGAGAGGTGGCGAAGGTCATGGGCATTTTTACACACCATTGAGCCAGGTCTCTAAAAAGGGAAGCAATATGCCCACCATCTCCCACTCGTTCTGTCAGTCTTTATCATCCATACGGCTATTTGCATGCTGCAATAGGATTTTGAGGCTGCTTTTCTTGGAACAACACAAAACACACTGCAAAACGTACACCAAAATAAAACCTTTTCTTCCTCTCACAGACTTCCCCTTTTTTCTCCTCCTTAACATCACAGAGAACAGCTCTGGAGCCCTGTGACTCACACACAGTGTTTACTACATCCACATTCTGAGTGTGTGAGAGGGGCAGAAACCAACCCACAGTTGGGTACCCAAGGACCCGTGTTCATTGCCTTTGTCAATTGTATGCTATCAGTGAAAGGAATAAAGATGAGATCCACAGAGCTTGAATTTTCATTTCCTACGACAACGTGCTTTCTCTTCATGCTTTATCACACTCCACTACTTGGTTCCCACCCCTTCATAATTGATATCGGCCATTTGAGGCATTCAGTGAAAATCTCATGAGGTTCATCAAATGTCCCCAAGTCTATAATTCTTGCTTTTAACATACTCGGAAGCATATTCATCCAAGTGTATTCTACTTTCCCTCCATGGTTTTCCCTGTGCACAGAGACGGGTGTAATGACAGTTGTATTAATTATCTGCTGAAAAATCCACATAGCAGCAAAAATGATGGAGATCATTGTTTTAAATATTTTATTAAAATAACCCAGTGTAGAACAGATAAAGTAGACACCTCTTGATAATGAGAGGCTCATTAATTTTACAAGAATTCTAGAAAGCTTAGAATGGTCATCAAAATTGTCTTTTTCATTCATTTATTTTTTTAAGAAGAAGAAGAAACCTTTGATTGTCACTTTATTTTTTTATCTTTTTATTTTTTTGTGTGTGTGGTACTGGGGATTGGACCCAGAAGCATTCTGCCCCTGAGCTACACCTCAGGCCTATTTTATATTCTTTATTTTGAAACAAGGTCTCACTAAGTTGTGGAGGGCCTCACTAAGTAGCTGAGACTGGCCTTAAACCTGCAATCCTCCTATCTCAGCTTCCCAAGTACTGGGATTACAAGTGTGCACTGCCATGCCCAGCTACAATTGTCACTTTAGAGAACTAAGGGCCTAGTAAATTTTTCTAAGGTATTTTAAAGTATTTATTTACCCATCTGGAAAAATCAGTTTGAAATATGGAGGATATATATTTCATAGTATCACTTGAAATGCCTGTAAATTTTCAGCTTTCGTAGTTTACCCCATTAAATCTTGGTTTCATTAGCATATAATGACTCTTGATAACCAAAATTGATATTTTACATAGACAAACAAACAGCAGTTAAAATTCTTCAGTTACTAACAACAAGAGCAGCAAATCTTGCCTACCAAGTGTGTCTCCAGGTACAGTTTCAGACCATCCGTCTCTGCTTTAGGGGGTGTCCAATTCTCAGTGGTTTCCATGGCTTCATTTAACCAGTGAATGAATTCATCGAGCTTGTTTACAAACCCCTTGTGAGAGAAAAGAAAAGGGGAGAAAAGGGATGAGACAAGGCATATTAGTTGGTTATTTTTTTAAGGCCAATCTTAAAAATTCTAGACCTCACTCATGATGAAATGGATACGATTTCACTCCCATCCTGTCTTTCCTGTGATGAATTTCCACTACTCCTGACCCTGAAATCTCTCTAAATAGGAAAGAAATTGTCTTCTCCATTTTTTTAACCCCTAGGAACACTTTCCTGAAAAATTTGGATTGGATTTGGGATGTCACTGCATAGGTGACCTCAACACATCAAAACATTTCTGGTGTCTGATAAGCATCTCCTCTTCCCCCAATCAGGTCAGCTCTTCTAGGAAAATTCATTGACTTTGGGAGAGAAACAACTCCTGTAAAGATGCCGTTCTTTACTCAGAAGCCTATGGAGTTGGGATGTCTTAGCTGAACTAGAAATACATTTTTAAGTCACATACATGTAAAAAGACACATGGATGAGTTCTATCCACAGCCTAAATGTCTGGCTAAGGGTATGTCAGGAGAGAAGAGTGAGGCCAAGGAACAAACACAAACATCTGACTCTGGGTATGTTTGGGCATAACTGTTCTTGTCTAGAAAAAAGCACAAATCACAATAATCTAGCAATTTTTCAAATAGTGGTTATAAAATTTTACTGACCATTTAAAAGAACACAGTTGTAGAAATTAAAAATATTTTGGAAGAGAAAGAAAAGAAAAAAAGAGGAAAGCCCAGCTACAAACCTAAGCAAAGGAATAGGGCTCTGGCTTTCATATATAGGTAAACAGCACCACCTGGAGGTCATAAGGAGCAAGGACAGGTTTCCCTGTTTCTATTTAAAGAGTTCCCTTGGTATGCTATTTGCCTATTAAATTTAACCCCTTCTTCAGGTTTGCTTTCGATTAATATTGTAATGTCTAATTAAGGGTATTCTGAGACCAAAGTAATAATAGTGAAAATTTGTTGTCGCTATCATGTTTCTCAGAAAATGGGCTTTATTGTTAAGCATTCTACTAGATAATTCTTTAAGCTTCACACCCCTTTAATTTGAGCAATTGATTCGCCTTAAAAGTATTATTGGAAAAAGAAAAAACAAGATAAAGGATGGTGATAAAGAGGAAGGCAAACAACACTTAGAAACACATTCCTGTCTATAAAGGGGCCTAGAGCAGAGATGTGGGCACAGGGGCCCATAGAGCCAGATCAGACCATCCTGCCACAGTCTACATGCTGTCAAGCTGGGTGGCGCTTACCCCATGCCATCGTGAATCTTATGTTTCCCCATATTCTGTAAATGCTGCCCAAATCTTCCTCTATAAAGACATCCCTACTGCGTCAAGTCTCAGAGGACACAGGATATACTTCACAATAGATTTCACACATGCAAGACTTTTTAATACTGTTTTTAAAAACTATTCTAATCAGGTAGTTTGGGTAAATCCAATTATAAATATTGTCTTAGTGACATTTTAATCAGAATTTGAGACATGGGCCATTGTGACCAGCCAAGCTGCGATCTATGAGGGAGTTTAACGTGCATCAAGTCCTGGTCTCCAGATGGAAACTCATGATATTGTTGAGGCTTCCCTTGGACATTGCTCAATATGGTGCTTTCCAGATGTGGTGAAACTTTCCAGCAGAAAAGTTTTCATGACTTCCACACAATGCATTCCCTTATAAAATGCATTTTCTGATGATCTACTCAAATTAACCTTTTTTTCTAATTTTCTCATATTACAAATTTTTCTAAATGCTAGAAATCTATGCCAAATAATTCACTTTTCCCTTTCTCGTTAGATATTGGTTTATCTCTTTGTTCTTTCCTGCATTCTCATAAATTAATGAGTTGCCTTGCTTTTCATTTCTTCCCCAATACTTGACTCTCTTCATAGGGAAGTTACTCGTAGTCCAGTTTACTCTTCTCTATAGAGCCTGCTACTTGCTCAAAACAGCATTCCAAATCCTCCTTTTCTGACAGACTACCTAGGACTCAGGATATTTTGTAAATTCTTATCTTACTTTGTGTTTACCTTAGATCCCTTCAGATGAGTACATTAAATTCGTGAGAAAGGCAGAGTCTGCTAAAACTCAAGTCCTAACTCTTGAAGTTTTATGAAAAATTAAGAGACCTTTTGCTGACCAGATGGACTTACAGAAGTATTGTCCATCATCTTCAGAAGTTTATCAGAAAAGCAGAGTCTAGGCAGTTGGTAACTGTGAGATGAAAACAGTATTTTATATTACTTATACTATTAAATAGTACTTACTACTGAATTTGGACTTGTATTTTTGTATTTGTGGATATAAAATGGTTTGGGGAGAAGAGTAAGTCAGGAAGTAAATTATTTTGAAAACAACTGGTTAAATCTAAGAAGACTAATAGTAAGATATATTATTTTAAGTATAACTAGTAAGGGTATCCATAAAACACAAAGACTATCCATTATCTTCTGTACCTCTGGAAAAAACAAACAAACAAACAAAAAACAATGAAAGTGTCCATGAGTGCCTCATCATGAAAGGTTAGCCTTAGCCAAAGAGTATTAAACACACTTGTGCCAGATTCCCTAACAACCATGATTACAGCTGAAATCTGAGAGATGCAGAGATGCCAATTAGGCAAAACCCATGCAACCTGGCTAAACTTTTCTGGATGATATCTCTGTGTGGTCCAGTCAGACAGCAAAACAAGGTTTTGTGTGTGTGTGTGTATGTGTGTGTGTGTGTGTGTGTGTGTGTGTGTGTGTGTGTATAAATGAAGCAGGGGTCCTTTGTAGCCTTCTCTGGATTTCTTCTGGATTATAACTCATCTGCATCAATTTTAATTTGTTGCACATTTCCCTACCTCTTTTCTTGCCAATACTAAGTTCCATCTATCATAATAGAAACATGACAAATCCTAGTGTTCTTAACTAGGAATAAGAAACCAAGCACTTTTTCCTCTTAAGTAGATCTTTGTTTTCTCTCTCCCCTCTTACTTCTATGTGTAACTTCAGGAATATAAACAGAAATCACCAAAGCTAGTGAAACCAGAGTCCATGTCCATTCAATTCCCCTCAACACCTTTGCCACCTCCTTTGTTTCCACCTCTCTGGGCCCCTTTCATTTATGTTCTATCACTAATGTTCTGCATAGATTGCAATGTCTACTATCCCTGTATCATGTGATTATCTTACACTCAATACACAGATCATGTAGATGTGCAGAAGTATTCACATTTAGACACACACAAAGTGGGTTTTGTTTTGTTTTTTGTGGTACTGGGGATTGAACTCAGGGGCATTCTACCTCCGAGCTATACCCTCAGCCCTATTTTTTATTCTTTATTTTGAAACCGAGTCTCACTAAGTTGCAGAGGGCCTCACTAAGTAGCTGAGGCTGGCCGCGAACCTAGATTCTCCGGTCTCAGCCTCCTGAATGCTGGGATTATAAGCATGCGCCACCACTCCCGGCTTCACACAAAGTATTTGATGCACATTTTCAAAAGCTCTGCTGGGGTTCTGAGGATTCAAGATGGCGTCTGAGTGAAACACCTCTCCTCAGGCTCTGTGAGCTCGAATCACATCTGCCACAAAAGCAGCTTCTTGACAGAAGAGAAAAAGCAACAAAAAAGTGAAATTTGAACTACAACTAAAGAGACCCCAGAAAGCCGACCAGGGAGAGCAAAGGCCTGACCATGCTGCAGAGGCATGGTGCCAAGCCACAGAGCCATGGCGGCTGGCCCGACACAGGGGTCCACTAACATCACTGTGGACCCAGCGACCTGGTGTGGAGTAAGCGACTCCAGAACTCCACATCCTAACCAGGCAGCAGATCCCCACACCTTCCACAGCGACCAGAACGCATGGTATGACCAGCGTAAGCCCCCGCAGGACCACCCCCGCTCACCTCTCCTTCCAGAGCTAGAGCAGCGATCAACCGCACCACAGAGCTTGAATCAAAACTGCCGCAAATGCAGCTTCTTGATGGAAGGAAAGAAAAGAAAAGCAGCAAAAGAGTGAACAAAGCAACGAAAGTAGCTGAACAGAACCCAGGGAGAACAAGGGAGCCGGCGCACATCACGAAACCGCGACCGCCATTTTACGAGCCACCATTTTCCCAGCCACCATTTGCCAGCTACCCAGACCTTCATTGACCTCCTGCTCCCCCAGCAACCAGAAGTGCAGTAAGCAACTACGGAACTCCACACCATAATCAGGCAGCATATCCTCACAGGATAGACAGCAATCAAGAAGACCTGGGACAACCATCTTAAGCCTGCGCCGAGGTCACCCAGCTCACCCCTCCCACCAGAACAAGAACAGCAGGGATCTGGTTTCCTGAAAAAATAAACAAGATAGATAAACCATTGGCAAGCTTAACCAAAAGAAAGAGAGAATCAACCCAAATCATCAAAATAAGAGATGAAAAAGGGGATATTACCACCGACAGAATGGAAATACAAAGGATCATCAGACTCCAAAGGATCACTATACTCCAACAAAATGCAAAATCTAGAAGAAATTGACAAATTTCTAGACACATATAACCTTCCTAAATTGAGTCAAGAAGATATAGAAAACTTAAACTGACTAATAGTAATCAAAGAGATAGAAACAGCAATAAAGAGTTTACCATCAAACAAAAGCCCAGGGCCAGATGGTTTTCCAAGTGAATTTTATAAAACATTATAGAAAAGCTAGTCCCAATACTCCTCAAACTATTCCATGAAATAGAAAGAAACGGGACCCTCCCAAACACATTCTATGAAGCCAACATCACATTAATACTGAAGCCAAATAAAGACAGCTCAAGAAAAGAAAACTATAGGCCTATATCATTTATGAACTTAGATGCAAAACTGCTAAACAAGATACTAGCAATGCACATTCAACACCATATCAAGAAAATTATACACCATGACCAAGTCGGGTTCATCCCAGGGATGGTTCAACATACAAAAAACAATCCACGTAAACAGAATCAAAGACAAAAATCACATGATCATCTCAATTGATGCGGAAAAAGCATTTGACAAGATCCAACACCCATTCATGCTAAAAGCACTTCAGAGAATCGGAATAGAAGGAACGTACCTCAACATCATAAAGGCAATATACAATAGGCCCACAGCCAACATCATATTAAGTGGAGAAAAACTGCAAGAGTTCCCACTAAAAACAGAAACAAGACAAGGATGTCCATTATCACCTCTTCTGTTTAATATAGTACTTGAGACTCTAGCCAGAGCAATAAGGCAAGAGAAAGAAATCAAAGGGGTAAAAATATGGAAAGAAGAACTAAAACTATCCCTTTTTGCAGATGACATGATACTATACTTAGAAGACCCACCAAACTCAACGAATAAAACTTATAGAACTGATCAACAAATTCAGCAACATATCTGGATACAAAGTCAATCTTGAAAAATCAGAAGCTTTTCTGTATGCCAACCATAAATCCACTGAAAAAGAAATCCAGAAAACAATTCCACTCACAATAGCACCCCAAAAAATAAAATACTTAGGAATAAACCTAACCAGCAAGGTAAAAGACCTCTATAAGGAAAACTATAAAAAGTTGAAAAAAGAAATTGATAAAGACCTTAGAAGATGGAAAGATCTTCCATGCTCTTGGATAGGCAGAATAAATATCATCAAAATGGCCATCCTCCCAAAAGTAATCTACAAATTCAATGCAATATCCATGAAATTACCACGGTCGCCCCTCACAGAAATAGAAAAATCAGTCCTTAAATTCATGTGGAAAAACAAAAATCCCAGGATAGCCAAAGTAGTTCTGAGCAACAAGAACCATGCAGGAGGTATCACAATACCTGACTTCAAACTCTACTACAAAGCCACAGTAATTAAAAACAGCATGGTATTGGAACAAAAACAGACACATAGACCAATGGAGCAGAATAGAAGACTCAAAAACAGACCCACGTGCTTACAGTCAATTGATTTTTGACAAAGGAGCCAAAAATAAACACTGGAAAAAAAGATAGCCTCTTTAACAAATGGTGTTGGCAAAACTGGTTAACCACATGCAGGAAACTTTCTCACCCTGCACAAGAGTCAACTCAAGGTGGATCAAAGACCTGGAAGTCAGGTCAGAGACCTTGCAGCTACTTGAAGAGGGCATAGGACCAACACTTCAACTCATAGGCACAGGTAAAACTTTCTCAACAAGACCCAAAAGCACAATCAACTCAAAGGAAGATCAATACATGGGATTGCATTAAACTGAAGAGCTTCTGTGCAGCAAAGGAAACTATCAAGAACCTCAACAGAGAGCCCACAGAGTGAGAGAAAATTTTTTTCTGATAGAGGTCTAATATCTAGGATATACAGAGAACTCAAGAAACTCACAGCTAAGAAAACAAATAACCCAATCAAAAAATGGGCAAAGGATCTAAATAGACACTTCACAGAAGAAATATAAATGGCCAATAAATGTATGAGGAGATGTTCAACATCATTAGCAAACAGAGAGATGCAAATCAAAACTACCTTGAGATTTCACCTAACTCCAATCAGAATAGCAATCATAAAAACATGAGCAACAACAAATGCTGGTGAGGGTATGGAGAAGTGGGAACCCTAATACATTGTTGGTGGGATTGCAAATTAGTGCAAACACTTTGGAATACAGTATGGAGGATCCTCAGATGAATGGGAATGAACATACCATATAATCCAGCAATACCACTTCTGGGTATCTACCCAGAAGAATGTAAACCAAACTATCAGACCGACGCATGTGTATCTATGTTTATAGCTGCACAATTCACAATAGCCAAACTATGGAAACAGCCAAGATATCCATTGACAGATGAATGGATTACAAAACTATGGGATATGTACACAATGGAATTTTACTCAGCCATAAAGAACAAAATCATGTTATTTGCAGGGAAATGGATACAACTGGAAAAAATTATGTTAAGTGAGATTAGCCAGTCACAAAGAGTAAAAAAGTATATGTTCTCCGTAATATGTGGATGCTAGGGAGAAGATGGGCCATAAGTGGGTCTCCAGATGAAAAAGGAGAAACCCTCGATAAGCAAAGAAGTTGACTTAACCAAAGGGGATGGGGCGGGGGGGAAGACACCCTAATGCACATGATGTACTTTCACAAATATATCAAAGTCAATCACTAAACTGAACTTGAGAAGGAGGGAAGGCGAGGGAGTGGGGTGGGAATTGGGGAAGGGGTTAAATGAGAAATGTGTGCATATATGCCTTTATCAGCTTGTACCTAACAAAGATATATGATTACAATGCACCAATTATTATATAAAAATAAATAAATAATTTTAAAAAGCTCTGCTGGAGTCTTTGTGGTGTGAATGAAGGAAAATGAAGCTGACATCAGTAAAAATGTAGAGAAATTGAGAAAATGCAAAAATTATTTATTTTGAAGTATGCTAAATTCTAGCACAACAAATATTGATCATTTATATCATTTATTCATTCATTAACTTGACAAATAAGTGCCTACTATATGCAAAAAAACATTGCTAAACATTATTGGAAATACAAAGATAAATACTGTGGCAAAATTTTCAAAAGAATATAAATATATCTCAATATGGGCCTACTGAATTCAAGTAAGTTATTTGGTAAAAGAAAAAAAGTTTTACAATAATTTAAGAGTAGGGATATTCCTGTAACTTTTGAAATATTCTATGTCCAATTTTGTTCCAATTGTTAGTATTGGTCTACTTTCTAATATTCTGATTTCATACTTTGTTATCTGGACAATTAAAGATTACTATAAAATCAGACTTTCTCATGACACAATCTAATGTCGCCAGCTGCAGTATATAAAAAGCCTATTTTATGCACATTCAACCCCCTGCCACAGTTGAATAACATACCTTTGAAGGGGCACATTTAATATTCATCTTTCTTGTTCAAACCTGTACCTGATCGTTCTCTTTCTGATCATTTTCTACCACCAAATTCCTATTGTCCCTTCTGCTCCTTCTTCCACCACCTTTCCCTGCCTCTCTGCCAGACTGTTCCAGGGCATACAGAAGGCAACTCAGTCCCAGCCCCAGCCCCAGCGGACTCCATGCCATCTTCTCTCATGGTTTCATTACTTCCTTCTGGGTGGATCCCTAACTAGACTCACATTTGATAATGGCTCTGAGAATCTGTAAACTGTTTATTGGAGCCAAGCCATGACTACTTAGCCCCTAGAAGAAATTTTAGTAGTTGAATATGGAAGAAAACAGAACTATTGTTGGTAATCACCAGTTGCCAGCACACTTCTCACTTTCAAATCATTTGTATTTTTAAAGTTTCATCATGAGATGTTTTTAAAAAATACTTTTAAACTTTCTAAAGCATCAACCTTTTTAAAGAGTAGGGAGCATAATAAAAGTGTATGCAAATGTATACTTAGTAATTTGTAAAAAACTAATTTACTAGAGCCCTCAGCTGACTAACATACATTTGAAGATTATATTCATAGAAGATATTTGGAGTCAAGTCTTGCAAATAGCTACACTCTCATAATAGTTAAGAATGCTTACTTCTTTATTTTCCTACCTCTTTCTTTCTTACAATAAGCTCTATTTGGTTAAATATAAACTGTAGATGTGATTCCCCTTGCCCTCTGGCAAAGCTATCTTGCCTATTCATGATTTAAAAAAAAAAAAAATGAGAGAGGCCTTCCTTGCACGAGATAAGAAGCCAGAAAACAATCATACAGTGGAAAACAAGATATTGTCCCTGATTTATAGAATCAAAAGCCTAGGGGTAGTTTTTTTTTTAGATTATATGACTTTTAGAGCAAAATAAAATTCAAAATTATTTTTCTAAAGGGAAAAAGAGGAAGGACTAAACAGGAAGTTGATTCTGTGTCATCACACAACTCTGTGATGTGAGGTGGTGGTGCTGGAAATCCACGAATCCATGAACCTACTGAGAAAGAAATCCAGACAACAATTTCATTCACAATAGACTCAAACAAAAATAAAAACCTAGGAATAAATCTAACCAAGCAACCAAAGAGGTAAAAGACCTCTACAATGAAAATTACAAAACACTAAAGAAAGAATTTGAAGATCTTAGAAGATGGAAAAACGTCCCATGCTCTTGGATAGGCAGAATAAATATCATCAAATTGCCATACTACCAAAAGATATTTACAGATTCAATGCAATCCCTATCAAAATACAAATGTCATTTTTCACAGTGATAGAAAAAAGTCCTAAAATTTATATGGAAAAACAAATGATCTAGTATAGCCAAAGTAATTCTTAGCAACAAGAACCATGCTGTAGGCATCACAATACCTGTTTTCAAATTATAATACTATAATAATAAAAACAGCATGGTATTGGCACAAAAACAGACACAAAGAATAGAAGATACAGAGGCAAATCCTCACACTTACAGTCAGTTGATTTTTGACAAAGGAGCTGTAAATATATACCAAAGAAAAGACAGCTTTTTCAACAAATGGTGCTGAGAAAACTGAATATTGACATGTAGAAGAATGAAATTAGACGCCAATTTCTTATTTTGCACAAGAGTCAAATCAAGATGGATCAAAGACTTAGAAATGAGACCAGAAATCTTGCTATTACTAGAAGAAAACACAGGACTAATTCTCCAACATATAGATACTGGTAGAGACTTCCTCAATAAAACCACTCAAAGCTCAGGAAATAAAACCAAGAGTAAATAAATGGGTGGCATCAAATTAAAAGCTTCTGTTCCAGCTGCATGTGGTGGCACATACCTGTAATTCCAGTACTTTCGAGGCTGAGACAGGAAGATCGCAGGTTTGCAGCCAGCCTCAGCTACCTAATGAGGCCTTCTGCTACTTAGTGAGACCCTGTTTCAAAATAAAGAATTAAAAAAATAGGGCTTAGGGTGTAGCTCAGAGGTAGAATGCCCCAGTTCACTCCCCAGTTCTGTAATAGATAAACAAATTAATTAATTAATTAATTAATAGCTTCTGTCCAAGAAAGGAAACAATCAAAAGTCTAAAAGGAAAGCCTACAGAAAAAAATCTTTGCCAGTTACTTCTCTGATAGAGGACTAATATCTAGAATATATAAAGAACTAAAAATGTTTAACACTAAAAAACCAAATAACCCAGTCAAAACATGGGCAAATGGAGAAATACAATCAGCCAATAGATACATGAAAAAAAAAAAAGTTCAACATCATTAGTAATCAGGGAAATGCAAATCAAAACTATACTAAGATTCCATCTAACTCTAGTTAGAATAGCATTCATCAAGAATATAAGCAATAATAAATGCTGATGAGAATGTGGGGAACTAGGGACTCTTATTACACTGTTGGTGGGGCTGCAAATTAGTACAAACCCCTGGAGATCAGTGTGTAGGGTCCTCAAAAGACTAGGAATGGAGCCACCATATGACCCAGCTATAACACTCCTCAGTATCTTTCCAAAAGAATTAAAGTCAGAATATGTAGTGATACATGGAAATAGAAAAGGGGCTGAGGACGAAATGTACCCTTCAAGGGCACCCCATGATCTAATTCTCTCAAGCCCATTTCCTAGTTTCCACCAACTTCCAATAACCCATTAAGCTACGAATCCATAAATGGATTAATCCACTCATGGGGTCAGAGGCCTCATGATTCAATCACTTCATAAGGCCCCACATCAGAACCCCGCTACCATGGGGACCAAGACTTCAACATATAAGCTTTTGGATTTAAGGTCCAAACCATAACCAAGGAGGAGTCATGGCTTATGCCTCACATCATCAATGAGGCAGGGAGGAGGCAGCATCTGAACTTATAGGTTATGGAGGATGTTATACCTTCCTACTCCACCTGCAACTGGAGATGATCATGTTTCTCTATCAATAGTCACAAGCTTATGAAGAATCTGACTTTTTAAAACTGGCCAACTTTTTAAACTCTTTAAAACTGGCCAACATTCTTTGGAGCGATTCTTTAGATTAGCAATTGGGCTCCTAGTGAATAATGAATAAAGGACATCATAATCCTCCTACTCATAGCAAAGCTTTACTTAGGCCCTAAAAACTGGTAAATTAGAACTCTAGTTAGAAGCAAAGTTATGCATTGAGATTTTCTACAAATACCTACCAACGTATAGATTTAATCTTTTTGCACATAATTTTTATACAGTACCAATATAAAATGTCTAATTTGGATTTTTATACAATAGCACTCAAATTCAATTTAATGCTTCATAATCATCTCTGTACTTAATATAGCACCGAGATCCAGAGGCTCAAGATAAAGTGCTAAGGAGTTCAAAATGGTGCCCTGGACTCTACCCCTCCCTCACTCACCCATCTTCCTACAAAAACCACCCCAGAAAAGAAGAGATGGTATTATGTCCATTTAGAACAAAGACTGAAGAGAAAGTAAAGTGGTTTCAGGCAGTCTTTGCTCTAATGCCATAAAAACTCAAATATTTAAATGCCTTATGAAATATTTAGCTTCTTTTCTAAAGGTTGAATGGGATGGCTTCAGAATATAAAATATACTTGGTAGAATTCTTCCAGAATACAGGTAAAAGGTTGTTAGTAGTAAATATATTTTTAAAAAGGTATGGAATGGTATTATCTAAAACTGACCAGATAGGAAGTTCTATTCTGAACTCACTCTCAAGCATAAGGGATAAACTAAGCTGATTCTACAATGTCTTCAAATACTGTTGACAGTGGTTTTAACCAGGATAAGAAAAGCCTACAGAGATATCTGATTCTTATGATAGAAAAGGCTTTCCTCCAACTAATCTAACAAAAATGGACATGAATAAAATAATTAGGAATAAACACAAAATAATAACAAACTATTATTAATCATTAATTGAGCACTTACTGTATGCTAGGTACTTAATCCTCCCAACAACCCTATAAGATTGTCACTCCATTTTATAGGGGGGAAACCGAAGCATGGGCAAGCTCAAATTCTTAACAGTTGTCAAGAGTGAAGCTGGGGATGCTCCCAGGGGTTTGACCATCCCAAAGCATTGCTGACTCCACCTAGCACCTCCAATCCTATAGAGAGATGTGGAAGAATAAATCAGATCATCTTTATCTACCACTAAGTTCCAAAGATCAGAGATGCTCAGACCTTCAGGTTTAGGATTATGATAATTTAATTAGGTTTTTCATATCCAGTATTGTAAATAACAATAACATTTGGGTGCTTTCAACCAACTGTTCTTCTAAGAATTTATGAAGTTATTGAATCACCACAAATTTATCCACTGTGCAGATGAAGAGCTTAAAGTATGTAGGAGTAATGTAATTTACTCAATGTCATAAAGCCATGACATGGTTATTAAGTAATTTTGTTCCAGAGTTCAAGCTTTGGAACGCTATGTTATACTCTCTCTCCAACCAGACTTACTTCCATGAGGTCTACAGGGAGAAAGTAAAGGACAGTCACATCTTCTGTTGCCCATTCTTATTTCCCAAGCCTCTGTAAGAATCCTAACCCTTGTCACAGGAAGCAACTATTCCCATCATAGCTGCTTTAGATCATTCTGTCTCTTCTCTGCACTCTCCCTTTTCTGTCCTCCTTTGTTTCCTTTCTTTCTTGGTTACTGTTTCTCTTTTGCATTTTTCTCCTCTTCATCCTTCTCCTAGTCCTTCCTTTCTCTTGTTCTTCACTTTTCTTCCCTCTTCTCTCCCCACTCCCCTTCTCTAAAGCTCAGTCTCCACCCACCTTTTGGTGCTAATCAGCCACTATTTTGTTTTGTTTTCATGGTGCTTGGGATTAAACCCAAGTGCATTCTACCTATCAGCTACACTCCCAGCCCTATTTTATTTGGAAATAGGATCTCACTACCTTGCTGAGGCTGGCTTTGAACCTTTGATCCTCCTGTCTCTGCCTCCCAAATTCCAGGATTACAGGTGTGGGCTACCATGCCTAGCCTTCAGTCACTTTTTACAAATATTTCCCAACATGTTCATGAAGTGAAGTTTCAATGAGAAGGTCTAGCTCCTTGACACTGAAGGTAGAGCTGAAAATGCTATTGTAACCCTGTGTTTAGATTAGCTCTGGCTACTTTCCTAATTAGTAAGACCTCCTTGTAAATCAAAGATCTGGACTAGGAATGTACATAGCTATGTGGAAGTGTTTGCAGAATACTAAGGTTACTCAAAGGATTACATATGATAGTTGAGTTGTTTCTCTAAGTATTCTAAGTTTTCTCTAGGGAACATAAAATTCATTAGGGATAACAAAATTATTTTTAGAAAAAAAGTAGAATTCCATGTGCAGAAATTGTCATCGTGAATGAGAAACACACACACACACACACACACACACACACACACACACACACACACATACACAAATGCTGAACCCAATTTTCTCCTAGCGATCTCAAGGGCAGTGAGCAAGAGAAGAGTGGCAATCCAGCCAGTGCTAGCACTACAGTCAAGATAGACAACAGAATTCTCTAAATAGCTCTGCTAGGAGAAGAGGAAAGGAGAAATGAGATGATTCCCCCTGGAGATAAAAGCACGGACCCTATCTTCAACCCTGCCCCCATTTTACAAGTAAGGAAAATGAGGCTCAGAAAGGTAACACACGTGACTGATAACACACATCCACTGGGGTCCGAGCCAGAGGAAGAACTTAGTGTTGTGTCCTCAAGTTTCTAATTCAAGTTGTTCAACCTAAAGTTTTCATAGTCATCCTATAGACAAGATTTCTGGAGTTCAAAACAAAACAAAACAAAAAGACAAGACTGGAATTCTTAAGAATAAAGTAAACTTTGAGAGTACTGCTGGTTTAACCAATTGTGTATACTATCTAGTTTGAGTAGCATTAGGCCAGCTGAAGTAAGTAATAAATTGCCTTTTTCAAATCCATATGTGTGGATTAGGTGCGTTAGTCAAAATATATTGAGACTTTACTGTGAATAAAAAATTGTATTAGGGCTTACAACTCACTTATCAATAACTCAGATTATTCTCTTAAAGAATTGAGAGCAAGGTGAGTGCAGTGGTGCATCCCCGATACCCCATTCCTTGGGAAACTGAAACAGGAACATCAAAGGTTCAAGACCAGCTGCAGCAACTTAGCAAGGCCTGTAGCAACCTACCAAGATCCTATTTCTAAATGAAAAATAAAAAGGGCTTGGAGTATAGATCAGAGATAAAATTCCCCTGGGCTCAATCCCCAGTACCAAAAAAAAAA
Organism: Graphiurus murinus; assembly: GCA_004027655.1. Classification (NCBI taxonomy): domain Eukaryota; kingdom Metazoa; phylum Chordata; class Mammalia; order Rodentia; family Gliridae; genus Graphiurus; species Graphiurus murinus. Next base: position 4,058 of record PVLC010012972.1, on the reverse strand, counting down.
AAAAATCAGAGTAGCTGTAGATATAATAAAGCATTATATGTGTAATAATGTAGATCAGTGGTTCTCAAACTTTTAGTCTTAAGACTCCTTAAGATTATTAAGAATTACTGAAATCCCAAAAAACTTTTGAGTTATATCTAGTAATCTTCATTTTAGAAAATTTAAACAGGCAGAGATGCCAACTAAAAGGCTGCTACAGTGCTCTGTGAAGAACCCGAGGAGACTAGAATAAGGCAGCTTCAGTGCACATGGAGATAATATGCCAAGTTAGAGAGAGTTGGATGTGCTTGGTGTAGAAGATGTTAGAACCTGAGATGACTGCCTGTCAACTTTCTGTTTTAGCTGGGGGTACCAAGAAGAAATGAAAAGCTCAGAAAGAGAAATAGTTTGCAGGAGGATCATAAACATGATATTAGAAAACATGAATTTGGCTTTTGAAATCACTCAACTGAAGCATCTAATGAGGTAACTGGTAGTATGAGCCTAGAATTCTGGAACAAGACCTAGTCAGAGGAAATAACAGGTCACTGCATGGTATTACTGGGTTAGCTCACCATGGGCATGAGTGAGCTAACCCAGTAATATGTAAAAGGCAGACCCACTTGGGCCTTCTACATGATAAGGCCCAAGAATGTAATACACTAAAATTTCACCCAGTCTTTCATCCTGTTGTCTGTCTCAATGGTTCTGGCTGTGCCTCAAAATCAACTGTGAAACTTTTTAACATGAACTGAATTCAAAGGAGGGGAATCTCTTCAAATTCTCTCAGGACTACAAAGATAATTAGCAAATGGGTATGGTGCACTAGGAATATTTCAGTGTTGGTCTTAGGGCAGGGGGTGGGGGGCGGAGTATCTGCTGCTCCTTTGTAAGAAGCTTGTGAGATCTGGTACAAGCAGGAGACAGGATGTTCTTTCTCACAGGAAGTACTCTGGATTGAGAGGACAGGCTCCTGTTGTCAAATGCAGGCATTGACCTTAGTGATTTTTCATGTCCTTCTAACTGTTAACATCTACTGTTCTTGCATATAGAACATCTTTCAAAGCTGAAGATGTTCAGATACTCACCTTCTTTCTTCAAGTTAGACAGGAAATGGCTCTTTGATGTCTTCCACACGCCCTCCAGATGACTTGTAATCTACTTACCTTACCTATCCTTCAAGATCCAGCTCAGGTACTTTTCTCCCAACAAATCATGCCAGTCTATGGCTGTCTTTGCAATACATTTTCTTAATCTTTCCATCTTTAGCAGCCAGAGGTTTGAGGGAAAATTCTGAACCTATTAAAGGTCTTTCCCTTTTCTTACCTAATATATGGCGACTTTCCCTCTAGTTAAAATTTGCTGTGAGATTATATATAAGCGCATAATTATAAATGCATATTGTAAATATGTATATTATAAATTGTAAATAATAATAAGTACATACTATTTATAAGGTCATTGTATGACAATATTATAAGCCAGAATGTTTATATTTGTCTGAACACACATTCAAAGCATAAATTCCTCTACATATGCTTCAAGTGCATTAACTAAAATTATTGGGTCTATTAGAGGATAATAATCTCTAATATAAGAATCATCTGTCAAGTCAGGAGACCCAGAGTCTCACAAACAAAAAGGGTAAAGGAACCTGGTATGGCCGTTATAGGTCCCAAGGAGGGGAAGGGTGGCTTTAACCATTGTGGAGGGAGGTTCAATAGAAGGCTGTCTTCATAATGGCCAAGAGCACTTAATTGTCACAACTATATGTGATGCATATAATTTTTAGTTCTGTTTTTCAGAGGATGAATCCAGAGCACACAGAGGTTAAGTCACTGGCTCAAAATTACACAGTTGTAACAGGTGGATATGCTGGGATTGGTTTAGGCAATATGGCTCCATAGCCCATAATCTCAGCCACCATGCACCATTATCACAGCCAACAGCACCAAAGAAGCCTCCTCACCCATGAATACACATTGCTTCAGAAATCTCTTTCTACCAAGTATAACTTTTGCAAAAAGTTCCATCTACTACTTCTGAATATTCATCTTTTTGGTTTCTTGAGCAGAAATATTCTTAGAATTCTTTCTAGCCATACTTCCTCAGTATAATAGTGTCAGAGAAAAAAGTGGGCAAAATATAATTATTCATGGGTTCTGCCTTCCATTAAGAAGACTTTGTTTAATAGTCTCTTACATACAATGGCATGCATCAAACAGCATAAAACTCGAGAAATAGTGAGTATGAAATAAGGAAGGCAGCATTAAAGAAACTTTAGTTTTCTCTATGCCATAGAAAATGAACAAAAAACAAAACTTTTTTTTTGTGTGTGTGTGTGGTGCTGGAAATTGAACCCAGGAACATTCTATCTCCTCTGAACTACATCCCAGTCCGTTTTTGGAAACAGGGTCTCATTAAGTTGCTGAGGGTCTTACAATGTTGCTGCGGCTGCCTTTAAACCTGTGTTACTCCCTGTCTCAGCCTCCCAAGTACTGAGATTACAGGCATGCACCACCATGCCTGCTACAAAACTATTTTTGTTAAACTTATCATCTTTGTTTTTGGACTCAGGGAGACTACTAGATTACCAATTGTGACCTCTCTCTCTCTCTCTCTCTCTCTCTCTCTCTCTCTCTCTCACACACACACACACACACACACACACACACACACCTTTCTCAAGAAAGTAGTAGCGCTGAATAGTCTCCAGAAAAAAAAAAAAAATCAGGCCGGGCGTGGTGGCGCACGCTTGTAATCCCAGCATTCGGGAGGCTGAGACCGGGGGATCTGGGTTCGCGGCCAGCCTCAGCTACCTAGTGAGGCACTCTGCAACTTAGTAAGACTCGGTTTCAAAATAAAGAATAAAAAATAGTGCTGGGGGTATAGCTCGGAGGTAGAATGCCCCTGAGTTCAATCCCCAGTACCGCAAAACAAAAACAAAAACAAATCAGAGTACCACTTGTAAGTGATAATTCTCCAATTTGATCTTCTTAAAGAATTTAAAAATAAAATACTAACAACTTCCTCTATTCCTAGAGAAAGCATGAACATCAAAGAAGTAAAGCACTGAGTCCATCAACCTGAGTAATTAAAGGCACATGTGCCTAGGCTTACAGGCAGTGCTCTTCCTGGATAAAACTGCTTATTTATTATGCAAAAATCTAGGACAGTCATCTTTAGATAATAAGATCCACAGCCTTAGTCAAGGTCCGATATCATGAATAACCCTGGTGCAGATCCTGCACTCTTGAAGAGATTTCCCCCTATGCTGTCTGAACAGAGAGGACAAGCAGCAGTGCTAATGGGTGATTTTAAGACTTCTCAATGCCAATTCCACCAAGATGAATGTTTCCAGTCTGCTTCATTTAGCTGACCTTATTTGCCATAAACCCAGACTAATCCATGTCTAATTCTTACTGAGTTACTCACTTGTTTACTGTCACCATTGGCCCTGGCATCTTATAAACTCTAGACAAGCCCCAAATTCCTCTAGGATGTCTGGTTCTTGTCCTATTACTGTGCTAGGAATGCAGCATGAATAGCTTCATTCCTCCAGGCTCATTAATGTCACAGCCTCACACTCACTTATCATTAGGCTCTTCTAGGGGGAATTTGTCCAGAATCCCTTGGAACATAAAGCTCGCCATGTTGAAGGGTTATATTCCAATGAATATGTTACTGAGAAATCATTGCTTCTCTTAGTTATCCCTCATGGTCTGACACAAATTTCAAAACTAAGAGGTATTTATAGGTCAACCAATTCAATTCCTTTATTAATGTTTATTTCCCCAAACTGAGGCTTGAGGAGCTAAGTTTCCAATGTCACAAAGCTACTTAGGGGAAGAATAAGGCTCTTATTCTAGTTCTTTTCAGTATAATTAATGCTAATTCCCTAGATTCATAGAAATTGTCATAATAATAAAAGACTAATATTTAGGAGCCTTTAGAGTCTATAATGAGCCTTTGCTAATTTCATATACCAATTGGTACAATGGCATTACAAACATAATTAACATCTCCTCTTAAAGACTGCAAGGCTTATACAATCAACTTTAAGTTTTCATGATTAAGAA